>JASDQU010109643.1:0-18462 GCA_032191745.1 Picea mariana | reverse complement strand
ACATGTACGGGGAGGAATTTTTATGAATTAAATTATTAAACATTAAATAAATTGGGATTTGGGAAAGTAAGGGACTTCGAAACTCTATATAATGGAGGGAGGAAAATGGTGATGGATATCTTTTGTTTGTGTAACGTTACACTGCAAAAATCTCTACTTGACTGACTTAGCTTGTGGGAGTTGGGATACCCAACTCGGTGAGGAGTGGTAGCTCGGCCTTGCAAGGTGAGTTGGGTGCTATCTAATTCTCTGGATAGTGTGTGTGGCTCCTTTGTGACTCAGGTGTATAAGAGGGACGAAGAGTACCCCTAGCATTGGCTGGGAGGTACCAATGAAGTCTCATCTGTCGGCAAGTAGGAGTTTCACGAAGTGCGCTGGACATTAACTCGGAGCAGGCGATTGGGAAATGGTATGCTTGCTCTATTTTTCCATGGTAAATTGTTAGTATTCTTTATGATTTTAAGATCTGCATGTTTAATTAGGTAAGGAAATTGATGGTCTTGGCATTCTAGATGATGGCTGAATTCTTTTTCCTAGCCTTTATCTCAATGATTGATTGACTCCCATGGCCTTTAATTCTTGACATGTCTTGACCTCCCTTTTGTGTATTGATTTGTGATGATTGTGGTTTTTTTTTCCTTTCATCCCTAGCTCATCAGTCCTCGCCTGAGTAGTCAGCCAGGAGCCTAATATACAGTCGTCGCTTCGACGTTAATAGACCTATGGATCTCAACAACCTGATTTTCTGTGCATGGATGATGAGCAAAGGATGTTCCTGTCAACTGTCCACCTCTGTTGTTGTCCTTGGTTGATTGTTGTCTTGCGCCTTCTAGCAAAAAGTACCTCTGTGTATGGATTTCCTCGCGTCCTTGTTGGTTTATCTCTATGCTTGTTTCTATTCTTCGCGCCTTAAGGGCTTCACCATGGATTTTCACTGCGCTCAGGATGATAGAATCTCTGCGACCATTTCAAAGACCTTCCCATTGGATCTTTGCATTTCTTTTTCTTGTTTTCGTTTTGCCCCTTGGTTACTACAACAATTGCTTATTTTTTAATGACAGGGAAAACGTAGTTCCCTTATGGTGTGTTGTCCCAGTGATTTGATTATTATTTAATGACAAAAAAAAACATAATTACCCTCTAGTGTGATGGCACAATGAATTGTTGGTTATTTAAGGACAGGAAAAACGTAATTCCCCTCTAGTGTGATGGTACAACGAATTGTTGGTTATTTAATGACAAGAAAAACGTAATTCCCCTCTAGTGTGATGGCACAGTGAATTGGTTGTTATTTAATGACAGGAAAAATGTAATTCCCCTCTGGTGTGATGGCAGAGCGAATTGCTTGTTATTTAATGACAAGAAAAATGTAATCCCCTTATGGTGTGATGGTACACGTTTTGTTTATCATTTAATCACGGAAAATATGTAATTTCCTTTGGGTGTGTTTTGCACAACAATTTTTCCATCTAAAAATGTGACTGAGTTGTTTTTGAATGCCCACTATTTTTCCATCTAAAAATGTGTCGGAGTTGTTCTTGAATGTCCACGATTTTTCCATCTAAAAATGTGACTGAGTTGTTGTTGAATGCCCATGATTTTTCCATTTAAAATGTGACTGAGTTGTTGTTGAATGACCATGATTTTTCCATCTTAAATGTGACTGAGTTGTTGAATGCCCATGATTTTTCCATTTAAAACGTGACTGGGTTTGTTGTTAAACGACCATGTTTTGGCCCTTTAAAAGTTGACTGAGTTTTTTTTTAAATGGCCAAGATTTTTCCATTTAAATTATTGACCGTGTTTGTTGGAATGGACATGAATTTGCCTTAATGTTGACTGAGTTTTCTTTTGAATGACCACGAATTGGTCGTTCTACATTTTTTTATTGTCCCTTTTCTTCTCCTTTGCCTTGAATGTATACCCAACGTTCTCACTGCCACACTTTAATTACCACAACGATGTTACTGGACATGTTAATTACCATGTTAATTGCAATGATAAATGCTATATTAATTTCCTTATTAATTGCCAGAACAATTGCTACAACAATGTTAATGGTTAGCAGTTTCCTTCTCAATGATAGTAGACAACTAGAATTGTTAGTTCGATCAATATTGCTAGACTACACGTTGAGATTTAATTTTTCATAAGTGTTATATTGGTATCATTCTACATTAAGATTGTTAATATTGTTATTTAAGTTAATGGCTAGTTGGATGGAGATTTTGGATTATTATAGCATTGTCCATTTAGTTCGTAATAATGATTAAAATTAGATTGGGGAGTAAAGACTAGATTGCCAATTTTAGACTTTCTAGATTGATTGTATTAACATTAATTTAGTGGGTGCATTAATGACTAATTGTAATTTAGACGTGCCTCGTTTAGAATGGTAACCCATGTTAAAATAGATTGTAATCGTTGACCAGTTTAGACTAGGTGATTGGTTGGGTCATGGACGAAGTTATGTCTTGGCCCGAGTCTTCCCTGGTAGTCATCCCCTGGTGTATCGTCGACTTATTGTTGGGTTTGGGAGTGGTTTTCTTATCGGTACTCAGTTCCTAGCGCATTGGATTATCTAAAGCCCTCGATCCAGTTATCTTATGGTTGCGCCAAGGTTATCGATGTGTCTATCACCTAGGAATGACATGATTCATGATGAGGGTAGCATGGCATGCCCCATGGGATAACGACTAATGAGATCTTGACTGGAGTAGGTGCATTCTGTGTGAGTGTTTTCGAGTGTTGCAAGTTTCATTTGGTGCATGGGTTGAATGCCTTCAGGCGTTTGGTTGGCGCACCTTGAGGTTCTAGTCTTTGTTCATCTAGGCCACTGTGTCAGTATGGGGATGTTGTCCCTTAGCTTGTAGACGTGGTCGTGTTTGTGTTGGGCACGTAGGCATTTCTCCTTGTTATTCTGTGCATGTTTTGCCTAGTTTCCCTTGTGCCTGTGTGTTGTGTCATAGTAGCCTGATGCCTGGACTACGTGCTTGCGTTCATCGTCAATGGTGTGGTTAAACTGTTGTCGTCATCACCTTCTTGCCTAAAAACTAAAAATTTCACTTCTACTTCACTTGTTGTCATAACGATGGGGACATCACAGTATCAATACATCATCCATCAACCTCATGAAGGTGGTTGGTGCATTTGTTAAGCTGAAGAGCATGACCATCCATTCAAAGAGATCTTATTTAGATTTGAAAGTTGTCTTCCATACATGAGTTGGTTCGATGGGAACCTAGTGGTTACCATACTTTAGGTCAATATAGATGAAGAAATTTTCCTTCTTGAGTTGGTCAAGAAGGTCATCAATCCTGGGAATTGGGTACCAGTTCCTGACTATGATTTTGTTTAATTCTTTGTAATTAATGAAGATTCACCAGGTCTCATCCTTATTCTACACTAGTACAATCGGTATTCCGCAAGGGGAGGAGTTGGTTCTGATGTTCCCCTTTTGAAGAAGCTCTTGGATTTGACGCTTGATTTCGTCATTTTCCATCAGTGAGCGAGGATAGACTGGTCCATTAGGTGGAGGTGCATTGGGGGTTAGATCAATTGGATGCTTGAATTGGCAGTGTGTCGATACCCCGATGGGTGAGGAGAATATCTCTATGTACTCTTCCACGATCCCGTCCACTTTCTTCTATTGCAAAGAGAGGCTCTGTGTATAGGCCATGGATGTGGTGGTGACCTTCTGCTTACTGTGAGCATGGATCACAAAACAAATTAACTTCCCGGTCTATGAAATGACCTTACTGCATTGCTTATCACAGATTAAAGAAATAGAGGTAGGCGGTGCTACCTCTAGTATCCTATACAATTTTCTACCCAAAGTAATAAAAAAACTATAGGATCTAGACTCACACACAACATACGCTTCCAAAAATATTGTTGTCCTAAAAGAACATCACAAACTTCAAGGGGATAAATATCACACAATACCTCATCTTTGAAAGGATTGATGACGTATGGAAGACGATGGTGTTGGCTGACACGAAGATCTTTTCCTTGGAGAAGGAAGCCAATGGTGTAGGGTTATGGGTGCGGTTTCGTCGGTAGGTACACTCACTTGACAATCTCTAGTGAGATCAAGTTCTTATGACTGCTGCTATCGATAATGAAATGAATCAGAGCCCCTTTTACCCACATATGTGAGTGAAAGAGGTTTTCCCTTTCCTCTAGTTCTTCTGGCTCGCTTGGCTTGAATTTGGTGGTAGTGACAATGGCACTGGGTTCAACATCGATAATCCACTTCCCTCCCTATGTATTTTATTCGGAGTTAGAATCAACCTCTGACTCAGAATCCTTCAGCTCGGCCATGAGTCACTTCTTGGAGCGGAATTATTCATTGTTGTGCCAATGGATTTTATGGTATTCACACCATTTTCCTGTTTCCTTCTTCGTCTTCTCATTACCCTTCTTGTGTTGTGGCTTGGAATGGTTTTCCTGATAGTGGACATATTTTCTCTATCCTTTTTTGTGTGAGTTGAGGCCACCTTTTACCTACTTCATTTGTGAGGATTTTGCAGACCCAAACTCTCACCTCTTCTACTTAAATTTATGCTCAATCTTGACAACATATCTATAAGCCCTACCCAATGAGGCCATGTCCATAAAATCCATTTTTGTTTAAATGTATCTATGAAAAAAACCACGGTATTTGAGAAAAATATGTCACTTAGAGTCTTTGATACCCAATTTGGTGCACAGGGTATGGAAAATATTGGAGAAATATGGTACTGTCTAGTCCCTTTCCTAAAGCAGGGTGGTACATCTGGTGTATTGGTCCTCATAGCTTCCAACAAGGTAGTATTTTTCTTTAATCACATCCCGGAAGGAATCCCATGTAGGGGTAACCACAAATATTTCATATTCCTCTATGGCCCTTTTCTTAGAGTAAGTATCCCACCAGTCCTTAATATGGGGGACGACCTTGAGGAGTGCAAAAGTAATCTTTTCCCTATCGGAAAAATTGTGGACCAAAAACTACCCTTCGAGCATATTCAACCAATTATATACACCATATGAATCTATGAGTCCTTCAAATAATTGAATATCAAAATTTACATGTACCTTGAAGGGGGTTGCCTGGCCGCTTGATGAAGATGCTTCTCCTGTGGGAAACCGTCGAAGGATCTACACAAAGTTGTCCATCATTTTGTTCATTTTTCGCACAAGGGCTCCCTTGTGAAAAATTTTAAAAGGATCTTCTACTCCATCATATTTCTATTCATCCCCCATGGGTTGTTGTCGAGATCGGTGCAACTAATCTTGCAATGACTCAATTGGTTCAAGTCCCAACTTCTTGTACCTGGATCTTGTCGGGTACATGCATGAAGAAAAATAAATGAAGAGAAGACTGCTCTGATACTGTTGATCCATATTTGGGAGTGGAACAAAATAATTAACATATTGAATACAATAAACATAGAGATATGAATAAAAACATAGATATCCAGTGAAACATGTCTTCTATTAAATGAATGAAATAAGCTGAAGTTATAAAACTGCAGAACTGAAACACTTGCTCGAATGGTGGTAGCTATCTTTGAGAATATATGTGGCTGCTATGCTCATCCATCTGAGAAGAATGATTACAATGAGGCTCCAGAGGCCTTTCTAAAATTACCCATGAATGCCAAAACCCTATACATCTAAAAACCTAACCCTGGGAGATGAAACGCCAAAATTTATGTGGGCCCCTATGGGTAAGTCGGTACCTCAACTTCCCAGGTTCGTAACTTTGGCATACGACCTTTGTTTTAGGTGCGTGAAAGCTCGTTGGAAAGGTGTTTTCGAGAACTACACATTACACCATCAAAATCTGAATCTGTCTATAGTTTGACTATGGTGAGACAAAAAAACATTGTTTAGGACCCCAAAATGGCCATGGAAGTACAAAAAGATGTGCTAACATGAAAACATACAAAATAATCTAGTTGGATTAGGAGAGAGGCCACCAATATCCACCTGGAAGATGTGTAAAGCTTCAAACATCCCCAAAAGTGTAGAAACCACAATTACAAATAAGTACGAAAGAACGTGTTGAACTAAAAAATGTCAAGAGGAGCTAGTTGGAATAGGTGGGTGGCCCCAATATCCACCTGGATCAGCAAGATATCCAACATGATCACTATCTTCTTGAATTTGGTGGTGTACTCTTACACACTCTTTCCTTTAATTTACCTTAACTCATACCAATGGAACCACTAGTCCTATACATATCCAATAGGGTAGAACTAGGACTTGATGAGAGTTTTAAAATCCTCCCAGTTAGTAATTGGTGGATCACCCTTATGCGCAAGTGTCTCAATGTAGCTTTTCCATTGGGTTAGTGCATGTCCCTCTCATTTTAGTCGAGAAAATAAATTCTTCTTCTCTTCATCTATATTACGAACATTGCAATACACTTCTAACTATTGCAACCAATGATTCAACTCAATAACACTGATATCACCTTGATAGGGTTTGATGTCCACTTTTTCTTCCGTTTTAAAAAGGGGTTGTGAATAAGTGATGCAACTGGAACTTGGTTTCTCTTTCTTGAGCTCTTTCCTCAACTCATTTTCTCTGTCTTCACTAAATCCTAGTTTCTCATCAGATATTTCTTTTCAGTTAGAGCCACTAGCCTTCTAGAAAGGTCCAAACTTGTTCTATATATAGTCCTTGGGGAGGGTCATGTTGTGAGATATATCAATGATTTACTCTTCTAGCCTTGGAAATATCTCTTTTGTTGCATGCAAAGGGTTTTTATGAACTGACTCATCCACCATGGCCAGGGTTTTGTGACTTCCTTCTTAATCCAGTTCCTTGATCTTGTAACTTTCCACAAATAACCCAATGTAAACTACTCCCATAACAATATGATCTACAAAATTTCATGGATATTCTAATGGAACATACTGTCACAATAGATATTGTATTATGCTAGAAACTTTTATCATGCAAGTTTATCTCCTTAGATATCATATTTTTTAGCACTACATTATTGATCAAATTTAAGAAAATAATTGAAATATAAATAAGAAATAATAAGAAAATGATCACACCATCCACAAAAATGAACACAAGATGTATCTTGTGGAAACTTGATACATGAGAAAACCTAGCTAGAAGGAGAGGCCTAGGCTCTACTCTCTTTTCTTTAGTTATGAAAGGCAAGTATAAATAAAGGGGAACTCACTATGGATTTTTCTTTAACATTGTGTCCTAGACAACTTCTATAGAATCTTCTATCTCCTCTAATATTCTCTCAAATCCCACTCCTAGAATATCTACTCATCTATGGAATAGGTCCAATGCTAAAGAATGGAACCCCTTCTCCTCCTATGGGCCTAGAATTTAGCATAGCCTAATACTCATCTAGGGTTATGTCATGCCATAAAAATTAATTAGTGATAATGTTTGGACCCTGTAGAATCTTCTTGAAAGTTCACATGTGTGTATCCCCATATGTGTGAGTAATGGGGGCTGACATGGCATCCACTCATACAATGTTGGTCAATAAGGTAGGTCAACTTGTGGGAGGCATAACTTCAACATATGTGATTTCTACATACTTGGAAATGCATCAATGTCTAGAATGACATTAAGGGGATAATATTTATCTTCATAAAGTTTTGAGTCAAAATTTTTTGATTTTATGCCTACAGTGACTCCAAATTCTCAAATTGGACCTACCACTAAAAAAAAACTACAAGACAATTCCCCCAATTATTCCATCCAAAAAGGTACCAATATAGATGAAAAATAAAGAGTAGATTATAAACTTGAAAGAAACTACATAAAAAAATTAACATCCCCATTTCAAAGGATTATACATTCAATTCCCATAAATAACATATTGAACCTTTAATAAGTATATTGTTATAATATCCTCAATTACTATGTTAACATAAATTAATAATAATATTATGGTTTACAAAGTCAAAACATTCGTCCTCGGGCCAAGCACAAGAAAATAAACGCTAAGTTAGACCAGACAAATATCATTCGATTAAACGAATAGATCTCTCATATAAATTAAATTTTCATAACCCGATCTCTAGTTTAGTTGTTTTATTGGTCACAATTTTGTCCTGTATCACTATGATATTAAAGAAGGTGACCATGTGTATGAGCCAACGTGGCTAAGAAAGCCATTGTATCTTTTATATATAATATATGTTAATATCTATATGTGTGTGTGTGTGTGTGTGTTTTATAAAATAAAAACAAATTGTCTTCGATCATTAACAATCGAAATGGTGTCTAAGAGTGTTAGCCTTCCTGAAGAGTATGTGGATATGTTGGTGCAATAATTTGCGTATGATTCGGTTCAAATACCACCTACAGAAGACTCAGCTTAGGTTTTATACAACCGCAGGACATTAGAGACTATTTGGGATGCCAAAGAAGAAGTCGTTAACCTATTCACCCACCAACCCTTTAACATTAGCAATGTTATTCCACAGGCAGAGCTGAGGAAAGAAATGCATCAATACATACTCAACAACACAAGCCTAAACGAAAATTTTGGGGTCATTCCCGACTATACTCAATTCTTGAGCGAAGGAGAGATGGAAATTTTCTTGAATAAATTTATTTTGGATTATCAATGTCTTGTTAATGTTGAGAAAGAAAAGAGATACCTGGAGGTTGAGTATTATTGGAAGGGCTTGTGGCAGAAATTTAATCTGCTTTGTCTTTATTGCCAATACCACCCAAAAAATAGGGATGTGTTTTGTTCAATCAAAGGATATGAATACTTGTTGCATGTAGTAGATGGGAGGCTTTGTTTTTTATGTCGTCACTACCTCTCTTCATGTGATTATTCCAAGGAAGTTTTGAAATAAGTGGGTAGGATCGTGGATGTGGTCGGTTTTAAGGATATCAATTTGTCTCGAAACTTTCTCTTCAAGATTGCTACCATCATGTGTTGCATTGTAACAGAATGTGATCATTTGAAAATACAGAGCATGGTTTTAAGAATATATCATGGGATGTTTTACAATTTGAACATTGAAAATCTTGCTAGATCTAGGATGAAGATTTTTTTCTTTTGTACAGTCCACATCACTCTGTACACATTAGGGCATGAGAATTTAAGCGATATGGCTAATGAATACCTCTAAAACAGAATGGCACTCCTAAAATTTGTCTGGATTAAAAATCAAATTAGTTTCATTGAATCAGAGTTTGATTACATTGGCCTTCTAGTCAACTCAGTAATTCTTTTCATTTCCCATTTCCATTACCCACACGATGCAACTATAGATGTTGAAATTGAGACAAGAATGAAAAAGAAGAAGAATATTGATGATGGAGCCAAGAATTATGAAAAAGAAAAGGATGTTCATATAATTAGTGTAGCACTTGAAGGAGGGTTGTGGTTAATTAATTCCATAGTCACATCCACGTCCCATAAGGAACAAGAAAATGAGTTTTTCTCAGAGTCCAGGGAGATGCTGTGAGAGTCAGATATAGTAAGAGAAATTTTCTAAATAGTGGAAGTCAACCTTGTGGGTTTCAAATGTCTAGGTTCATCTCATTTGAAATTTGGTCTAAATATTGTGGCAACACTTCTTAAGGAAGAAGTTTGTGAAAGAAGAAATGATGTTGTTTGAGTTTTTGGTCAGAGGTCATTCCTGACTATACTCAACAACACAAGCCTAAACGAAAGGATGGTGGTCATTCCCGACTATACTCTAGTCTTGAGCAAAAGAGAGATGGAAACGTTCTTGAATAAATTTATTTTGGATTAGAAATGTTTTGATAATGCTGACAAGGAAAAGACAGACCTTCAGGTAGATTATTATTGGAAGGTTTGCGAGAAACTTATAATTTTACAGAGTCTCTAACACCTACATGATATCTGAGATGTTCTCCTCTCAGGAAGGATCTTTAAACAAATGTGTCATCCAAATAAATTTTTACAAATAAATCTAAAAAGGGACATAATACATCATTCATCAATCACATAAATGTAGCTAGTGCATTACATAAACCAAAAAACATGACCAACCATTCTTACAAATATTACCTTTTCATGAAGTATTCTAGGTGTGTTATTCTTTAACATGTACATGATGGTATCCCAATTTAAGATCCAACTTGTTCAAGTACTTAGCATGCTACAATTGGTCTAAAAAATCATCGATCATGGATAGAGGGTACAGATTCTTGAGTTTCGTCTTGATCAAAGATATATAGCTGATACACATTAACCAAATCCCATCCTTATTAGGTAATATGATGATAGGCAACCCACAAGGTGAGATGATTGTTTGAATTAATCCTTTCCCTAGCAGCATTTGAAATTTTTTATTCACTTTGTCCACTTCTAGAATAGACTATGTGTACAATTGAATATTTGGTAACTAGGAGTCAAGAAACAATTGAATATTTTTCATAGATCCTTGCAAGGGTGCCTTTACTCTTACATATTCCTCCCTTAGCTAAGCCTCTCTTAATAAAAGAAATACATACTTTTTCTTGTAACTGATGAAATTTTTGTATTGGTTAGAACTTACCAAAGAGATATTTAATTTCATGAAGATCACATCCCTCATTTACATGTTGGGGCTTCAAACACTACACCACATACATCAATGGGTACTACATATAGATCAACTTCAACATTAAAACCTACACTTATATAAAACTTGATCTTACTTTGTTTAGTGACTTTGATCTATGCATCCTTATTCACCCATATGAATGTATATGGGCTCACATGATCATGAACTTACAACCCAAACTTCATGACTAAATCATTTCAATGAGGTTGGCCCATGATCCAGAATCCAAGAGAGCATATGTCTTGTTAGTTTTGACCTAGATCTTGATATGGAAGAGTTGTGTAGCCTCCCACTCTTCCTTGCGATAAAGGCTACCCATATTCACCTCCTTTTTCACTGAAATGTAAACAATCTTCTCATCCACATCTGATGTTCACTTTACCTAGTTTCACAAATCCTTTCATAGAAAATTATTTTTCTTAGCATCCTTCTTGTGGTTCTTTGAATTCAAATTTCGATTGTAACATCCCCCAAAATAAATTATTTCTAAGTCTGAAATTTCTTAGGAAATTATTTCCAATTTTGGTAAATTCAAAATTTGAATTTTTTTTACATTTATGGAAATTTCAAATTTCGAATTTAGTTAATTGTAATTAATGATTATGAATGTTGGGAAAATATCTGATTTGAACCAACTAACTACTTGACTAAGACACTTGTATGAAATAAAATATTTTATATTTATTGCTGATGGACAAATGGAACAACCAGGTTAAAATCCGTTGAACATGACTCCATGAGTGGGGAACATGTTGGAACTACCTATGTTGGAACTACCTCAGGGCTGATTATTGCAAGTGGAAAATCAAGAATTTTGCCATTGGCAGCCCCTAGAAATCAAGGATTTGGAAATATATGAAATTTCCCAAAGGGGGAAATACCTAGGCACAAATGCTTTAGCATATATAGCATATGGGAGGAGGCAGGACGCTACCTAGTATGCTGGGAAAAAAGAATTATCTCTTGATGTTATGAACACTACTTGCTGAGTGTGAGGCAAGGAGGAACTATGGAAACTGAAGGAATATTGTTGAGGAGTATTTCTGAGTTCGCCCTCCTGGATTCATGGTCAGGCTCAGGGGTGAACATGACAAGTGATTTGGCTGCCCTGTTCTAAGGTTGGGAGGAACTTCGTTGTTCCATTTGTTGTTCGCCAACCATTTCAGATAGGTTTATCTACTCCTTTCTCTGGTCAAATGTTATTTAAATTGTTGACTGATAGTATGTATATGTTTAATCTGGAGATAGTATGCATATGTTTGATCTGGATGAATTGCGTTGTTTATTAAATTTTGTTGAAAGGTGTTAATTGTGGGATAAATATCTACATTTTTAACTATAGACATTTAGTAAAACTTTATGTACATCTTGGATGGAAATGAATTTAAACATGAAAATATTAGGAAAAATATATGTGATAAACAGATAGACATTTCATTGACTGAGCTAGAATTTCCTACTAGATATGTGATTCTTACACAATTAGATATTCTGTTTGTATAGAGAACTATGGTTTGTGCGAATGCTAAAGTAATTTTCAAGTAAATATGGGAATCAAATATACATATATGAACAGACATATCCTTGTGGGCCATCCCTTATTTTTGGGCAGATTGTTCTATTGATTATTATACTATTTGAAATAAGTAATAGATAGTATAATACCTTACAATTTCATTGGACTCATTGAGTAGGAGTAACTCTTGGAGTAAGCACGAAAGTTTAGAATTATAATACATATATTATTTCCACATATTAAATACATAGACTCTACATGCAGTAAGGAAAAAATCAGATTGTACAAACACTATTTGACACATTTATTGAGTACCTACTCTAGTCTTGACTAAAATATATGTGTAGATATTATAAATTAAAATATACAATCTATTCCAAACATTCATGCAGAATAAGTTGTGCAAACGAAGTTGAAGATAGAATGAGTATACAAAATAGGAATATACTATATATATATATATGCATGTAGGTGTATAGTTGTCTGTATAAGTAACCCAGATCCATCTAAAAAGCCTACTGCATGTGAAATCAAATTCCAATGATATAAAAGAAATTATGTTCAACCAGATGCTGCCTCAATCATAACAGGAGTTTGTTTTCTTTTCATAACAGTATGCACTTCACATATAAACAAATTTAGTATAAGAGGAGACCAGCCTAATGACTAGTCTGGAATAAATCATTAATAATCATTGCTTCATTACATGTAGACAGGAGAAGAATCCTGTGACTCCCACATTTAAATTTATTACATATCCCAAATTAGACCAGAAAATAAAGGTGTACCCAACCTTACACAAGTAATGCATTTTTAGTCTTCCAACAGTGAAAGGTCGTAATGAAAATTCGAATTACTTATTAACCAACCACTACAGGAAATTGAAATGGAACTTTACAACATAACGATAAACCAAAAATTGGAACCATGGTCTTCATTGTTAGAACCTGGAATGATATCCCTGAGAATACTGAAAAAAGGAACCTGAGTACCTTTTGCGCGAGGGTATGTCCAGAATCCGAAGCTTTCGGATGCACCAACCCTGAAAGGAAATCGAGAAAGTTTTCCATTAGTATTTTATCGAAGAGTAATAGAAATTCTTACATGGAACATAAAACTAAATTACTAGAATAAATTAAATTATAAAGGAAACAAATGCAGGAAAGTTCAAATTGTACTTAACTTGGGCCTATGGTATAGGTCACCTTTCCTCTATGCATTCTTGAACACCATCCATGAACCCGAAAGGGGTGGAAGGAACAAGGGCCACATGATGGGTACCCTCACAGTAAAAAGGCCCATCATTAGTGTTGGAAACCAAACTTTTAGTAAACAGTCAGAACAAAAACAATCATATAGACAATATAATGAAGTATGTATAGTTGACCATAGTTTAAGTTTACGAGTTCTTTATTGTTTTTAGTCAGACCATGTTGAATAAAAACTAAACCAAGGGAGATATATACGGGGTTCATACTGATATAACCACATAACAGAATAAGGAAAACAAACACGATAAATTTAAGGGATATTATTACAACTCTAGAAGGGACAAATGCAAATAGTAATGCTAGGAATTTAGGACTCATGGGACTAACTATGTAACGGAGGTTTTTTCTCACGAATTCCTTAATTTTTACTATACCTTTGTTTGGACATGGAAAGTTTATCAAAGACCAAACGTTACCGGCATACTCAGGAAATATGACACTTATGAATTTTGAGGGTAAGGTTTCAACAGAGAGAAAATGAAAACTGACAGACCAAAGACTCCTTTCAGTTGATTATAGAGTTACCGATACATGCATACCTGAACTACACTGAAAGGTGCAAAGACCTTCTCACACCAGTGGAAACCCAGTTTTAGACTAGGTAGGGAACCGTGTAACCACATGAATTTTTCTCTAGTCAAACCCTCGTTTCGATAGAAATCTTGACTGAAGTCACCAGAGGACTTCCAGGTTCAAGGATAGAAAGTTTGATTGTTATATCAGAGACATAAACTTCCAAGGAACTCTGGTAAGCAACGAGTAAAACACAAGACTTTGCAGTATATGGGGTCCTAGAACAACGATGTGAAAACAAGATTGAAACCAAATAAACCTTAAGATGGCTATCGGACGAAATACTGTTACCAAAACACTGTACCATATCTGCAGAAGATAACCAGTCATGAAGGAATAATTTACCGTGAGATTTGTCTTAAGTAAATCGGGGATGGATTAAATGATCAGAGAATTCTTACCGAGCTGGTGGTTTTATTCAGTGGATGTGCCCCCCCATGCTTTCCCCTACTAGAGAGAACTTGATTTCAGCAAGATACTAATCATATTGTTGTGGGAAAACTGAGACACGGGGTTATCACTGCAACAAAGGGAAAAAACTATATGAAGCCAAGAAGACGGGTGAAGCAATATATTTGGAAAAATTCTCCGTAGGGTAAGCTTAATGGGTTATGCAGTGTTGTACATTGTCCATGTGATGAGGGAAATGTGGAAAAATTTCGACTGGGCACTTTAATGCAAATGTTGGCCCCAAGGAGGTGAGTTACAGATGCCATGAATCTCATTGGCAGGGCTTTTATGCCATGGCAGTCGTATTCTCTCAACCCAAGGCAATTGTAACATCATTTCAGTTTTAGACTCTAGTTGTGTGTTAGTTCCTTTTATCCAAGTTTAGTTAGGGTTCAATGTCTCATCTCAGAACTATCATCCTCATGTTAGGGATTGGATCAAGGGCTAGTTCTAGGTAGTATGATAAATAACCAAGAGCGAGTACGCAGTTTCCATTCGTCGGCTCAACTACGTTAAGCCTTAACTTTGTCACACATACATATATTAATTCGTCCTTTAAGTACCTGTTACCTACACCTGAGGGAATTGATTTATCACTTCATAATTTAAGGTTGTTCATACATTGATACCCTTCCCATAGTATGCCTTACTTGCGCGAACGGAAGAATAAATTATGGTGGTGTATATAAATATTACAAATGGTTTGTTTAATTCAGAAGCATAGACTATGGCAAGGATATATATAAATATATATATTTGCAAATAGTCTATTGTTTATGAATTTAAATATATTCATCTCCCTTGAGATTAAGTTTTAGATAAAGTCCTCGAATCACCATTGATAAAGGACGTGGTAAGTGTAAATAGTGGAAAGAAAGAAGTATTTAATCACCTTATAATGTAGCAAGATAGGTCTGGCATGGATTGGACACGATAATTAAGTTTAATGTCCCTAAGGAATTTCTTTTTTTGGCAATTTTAGGGAACATTACATCTATGTAGCTTCCAACACTTATATTTGTTGTGACAATATATATCACAATCTTATAGTGGTTTTTTGGATCCTTTCACTAATCTGTAGTGTTTTCCATCTTCTTGTCTTTTCCTTTCTATATATTCTTCCAATCCTTGGAAGCATCTTGGTGGTCTTTGTTTTTTCAATCACTCATTTGTCCTTTCTGATGGCCTATATTCTCCAAGTATTATACTTGCACACAGGCCTAAGCAATAGTCCTTGGTTTAAAGAAAAACACTTTCTTTTGCAAGTGACTATGTAGACCCCTAGATACTTGAGGAGTATGCCTCAATTATTGGGAGAGATATCCAACATGATCACCATCTTCCTGAATTTTCTGGTGTACTCATACACACTCAACCCTTGAATTTACCTTAATTTATACCAAAAGATCCATTGGTTCTCTACATACCCAATAGGATAGAAATGGGACTTGATGAGAGTTTTAAAATCCTCCCACTTAGTTATTGGTGGATCACCATATCTCCTAAGTGCCTCTATGTATCTTTTCCACTAGGTTAGTGCATTTTAGCTCATAAAAAAAAGTCTTCTTCTATTCATCTATATTATGGACATTGAAATACACTTCTAATTATTACAACCAACGATTCCACTTAATATCACCAATATCACCTTGATAGGACTTGATACCCATTTTTACTTCCATTTTAAATAGAGGTTGTGAATGAATGATGGAACTCGAACTTCGTTTCTCTTTCTCGAGATCTTTCCTCAACTCCTTTTCTATGTCTTCACTAAATCCTAGTTTCTCATCATATATTTCTTTTGAGTTAGAGCCACTAGCTTCCTAGAAAGGTTCAAACTTGTTCTCTATCTATTCCATGAGGAGGGTCACATTGTGAGATATATCAATGACTTACTCTTCTAGCCTTGGAAATATCTCTTTTGTTGTATGCCAAGGGTTTTTATGAACTGACTCATCTGCCATGGCCAGGGTTTTGTGACTTCCTTCTTAATCCAATTCCTTGATCTTGTAACTTTCCGCAAATAACCCAAAGAAAACTACTATGGATTTTATCTCCTTAGATATCATATTTGTTAACACTACATTATCGATCAAATTTAATAAAATAATTGAAATATAAATAAGAAATAATAAGAAAATTATCACACCATCCACAAAAATGAACACAAGATGTATCTTGGGAAACTTTATACATGAGAAAACCTAGCTAGAAGGCGAGGCCTAGGCTCTTCTCTCTTTTCTTCAGTTATGAAAGGTAAGTATAAAGAAAGGGGCACTCACTATGGAGTTTTCTTTGACATTGTGGCCTAAACAACTGCTATAGAATCTTCTATATCCTCTAATATTCTCTCAAATCCCATTCCTAGAAGATTTTCTCATCTATGGAATAAGTCCAATGCTAAAGAATGAAACCCCTTCTCCTTCTATGGGCCTAGAATTTAGAATAACCTGATAGTCATGTAGGGTTAGGGAATGCCATAAACCTTAATTAGTGATAATGTTTGGACATTGTAGAATATTCTTGAAAGTTCACATGTGTGTATCCCCACATGTGTGAGTAATGGGGGCTAACACGGAATCCACTCGTACCATGTTGGTCAATAAGGTAGGTCAACTTGTGGGAGGCATAACTTCAACATATGTGATTTCAACATTGTTGGAAAGATATCGATGTCTATAATTACATTAAGGGGATACAATCTGTCTTCATAAAGTTTTGAGTCAAAATATTTCAATTTGATGCCTACAATGACTCCAAATTCTCAAAGTGGACCTACCACTAAAATAGATCCGGCAAGACAATTTCTCCAATTATTCCATCAAAAAAAGTACCAATATAGACGAAAAATAAAAAGTAGATTATAAAATTGAAAGAAACTACATAAAAAAATTAACATCCTGTTATCGGACTAATCGGTAGGTGTGGACACTAACAGATCTCCCTAGATCCACCTGGATCTAGAACAAAACAGGACAGGACATGACTCTTTCCTTAAGTTTTGACCATTGAATTAGCTAGTAGGAAGGAATAAGTAACATACCTTAATATCGCTTCCTAGGGTCTCTGTTTCTCCCACTTTGCTCCGGTGCTATCGTGAGGTCAAGACCAAGACAACAAAAACCAACCAAAGTGAAGATAGCAAAATATATTCAACAGTCAACTTATGTGTATGATCAAGGAATTACACAATAAAGTGAGAATAGCTTTATGGGAAAGGGACATGCCACTATATCATATTGATTAAAAGTAAAGATTACAACCTGATCGCCTTGATGTCACAAGATTCCTTTCGATGGCTCTTGGCTCCAACACACACACTTGCTCAATCCTTGTATGAAGAAGATCAAAACCTCTTGATAGACTTTCTAGAGTCTCCAAGCTACTGTTCAAGCTGAGTCGTTCACACAATTCTTTCACCAATTCTCCAATGAATCTTGCTTAACCTTTTCCATGAGAATTCCCTCAATATATAGGAGAGAATGAGATAGTTACTTGGATAAGAATGATCCCACAATATCAGGGAATCCAGTACAAGGATAACCATTCGAATGCCAACCCACTCTTCTAGAAGATTCCCTTCTAGAAACATCGAGAATTCATCTTTTTCCATGCTTTAGGAAGAGTTCGCACCCTAACTATTCAACACGGTGCAATAAGTTCGTACCCTGGCTTAAAGCAGCCTGCGAGAATGGGTCATTCTCACACCCAAATATATTAGCAGCCTGCGAACCTTCTTCAAAAATGAGTTTTCTAGGAAGAGATGAAAGTAACTTTTCTCAAGAGAAAGTTTTTATGAAGAGCCTGAGTACACCATCATCAATACATCATCATGACGACCAAAATCATGGGTAACACATCCCCATTTCAAAGGATTATACATTCAATTCCCATAAATAACATATTGAACCTTTAATAAGTATATTGTTATAATATCCTCAATTACTATGTTAACATAAATTAATAATAATATTATGGTTCAAGGTGAAATCATGAAGGTGGGTTACACTTTTGCTTGTTTTATGACAAAAAAAACTGTATTTTCACAAGTTATTCAACTTCCGACATATAAAAGTATTTTTTTTATTTT
>JASDQU010109642.1:243288-266926 GCA_032191745.1 Picea mariana | reverse complement strand
GGTAAGTCCATCAAAGAAAGAAGATAATATTGCAAAGAAACCTTCTACACAAGGCAAAGAAAATTTCAAAAGTACAAAGCAAGGAAGACATCAATAAGCCATTTTTGGGACACCAAAGCAAAGGTATGAAAGTATTTTTCATGGGCATTGTTATTCATGTAATGGAGATGGTCACAAAGCCTTTGAATGTAGATCTTATGAAAGGAGATATAATGGAAGATTATATAACACCACAAGGTGTTGGATATGTGATCAAATAGGACATATTGTTGTTCACTGTAACTCTATGAGATGCTACAGCTGTAGTGGATTTGGCCAAAAATCCCAGAAGTGCTGGAACACAAGAAGAAAGTCCATGATGAGGACTTCACATAGAAGGAATGAAGTAAGAAAGGGAGAAATCTTTGAAAAGATGGATGCTCAGAGCTCAAGTTCTGAGGAAAAGGTTCATCTACAGAAGTGGGTAAACAAGACAGAACATCCAGACCAGAATGAAAGACTGAAGGGAAGTACAAAAGTGACGCAGCCGCACCTGCAGGCATGCCCACTCACAGGATATTCTCTTCTTTTCGGCCTAAAGAATTGAAACGTTCTTCTATTTCCTTATCGGGAAACCTACACCCATAGAACTCTTCTCACAATCCTCTCTCTTTACCTATCAGAGGATCAGAACTCGTGGCTTCGCGAGTTCAAAGGTCTAACGCTGTACTCTCGGATTGTCGAGACCCGATACCTCAGTCAACGTTGACCTTATCTTTACCCTGTCGGGACTTCTGCTCTATCACAATTTCTCCACTCATGATATCAAGCGCTCGGTTCTCCAACTCCCGAGTTCTGATGTGCTGAAACTTCGATGAGCTCGCGGCTTTAACTTTTCAACTGTCCCGTCACCTCGTCGGGACTTCAGACTTCACGTGATTGCGAATCCTGATGTCCAATGTTCGAGGCTTCTCGCTACAAAACTTCGATGACTCGCGCCACCTGTCCACATCACCAACTCCTGTGGTCCCACACTGCTCACGTAGCTGTCGAGATATCGCGTCTCGCAATTTCGCGACTTCCGTTGCCAAATCTTGTCTCGTCTCTCACGAAATCCCGATAGGCGATTTTGTGAATCAATCCAATGGCCCTGGCTGACTTGGATCAACAACTCTATTTGTCCTAAGATTTGGACCCTGTGGGAATACTCGTGTATCTCCCCTGCACCTCTCCAGATCTAACGGCTCTTGGATTATCATGAATTCTCCTCAGAGAATACCGATCGTCCATTTCTTCCTTATGCAATCCACGAAATGACGAGGTGTTCTTCCACAGAACTCATCCGCTTTCTCACAACCCTGCGATGCTTCTTGCCAACCTTCAATAGCAACTCCCCTGCTCTATCCTTCAATGAATTCGAAGCCTATGTCTCCTGATATTTTCCCATGACTTCAAGTCCTTCAAGAAAACTTCTTGCACGCACTCCTTGCGGAAAACCTTCAACAACGTCTGAGTGTTGAAGTTTCTCGACTCTGCACACACCTGCAACAACAATCCTTCAACCCTTTTCTTAGGTTCACAATCCTGAGAATTTTATCCAGCCTGCGCACTCCTTGCATGGCTCCTGTGCCCAACTGCATTTTCTGGATGAACGAGAACAAAAGTTATCTCTATTGAACCCTCTGTCAACGCACTCCTTGCGGACAATTTCGACTGCACTCCTTGCAGGAATTCTCTGGCTCAAATAAAGAAACAATTGAAACTCATTCCTTCTTCCCCTCAGACTTCAAATCAACCATGAAATCATATACACAACATATAAAAGAAAATGTATAACAGGAAGAAAACATTCATGAGCATATCAACATCAATACACAGAGAACAACACAAACCATGAATTTGAATCAAACTCTTCTATTAATTCAAATGTTTGTACATGGGTGTTCTTACACAGCTCTCTGCTTCTCTTCTGTGTTCTTCCTACACAAATGCTCATCATCATCTTACAATACACAATGAGGGTGTCTATATCCTGTTTCCCTCTTGCGCTCTCAACTGTCTAGTCTAGAATTTAATTTCTATCTACCTTACATTAAACTACTTTAAATGCTTCCTACCTACTAAGGACGAGAGCAATCTGCTCAAGGTCCATTACAATATACAAGTGCACTTCATCTTAATGGCTCATTTAAGAACGCGCAACAACTTTAAGGTTATTTCAAAATTTGTGCTGGCTTATCCAACTGTGCTTTGGCTTCCGCACTGGCTCGCTTGAGGTGTTAACGATG
Organism: Picea mariana; assembly: GCA_032191745.1. NCBI lineage: Eukaryota > Viridiplantae > Streptophyta > Pinopsida > Pinales > Pinaceae > Picea > Picea mariana. The sequence goes on along the minus strand of JASDQU010109642.1, from coordinate 264,659 downwards.
CTCCTGCATCAAAAAGTGTCATCTACTGAGGCAAAGGTAGGTGACAATGGTGACAGTCACGTGCATACACGTTCTGACCTTGAATAGGTCGCATACACACGTGCTCACTAGATTTGGATGCCAAATATTACTTCATCAATAGTAATATCAAGGCTATGAATGAGGAGTTTGAAGTCCATCATCAAAAGAGTACACCATATTACCCTCAAGAAAATGGAACTGTGGAAGCCTTTAATAAGATCCTAGAGAATGCATTGACAAAGATATTCAATGTCAATAGGGATGATTTTGATTTGAAAATACCTGCAGTATTATGGGAATAAAATACTACTTGCAAAAAATTGACAGGATAGACACCATTCAGGTTGGTGTATGGAAAAGAAGCAGTGGTGCCATTAGAATTTTTGGTACCTAGTTTGCGCGTAGAAGAAATAACCAACATGACAGAATGAGGTGCAATAGAATAAAGGATAATTCAGTTGATGGAGATGGAAGAATATAGGATTCTATAAGGATTTCACAAAGAAGTATAGAAAGAAAGGGAAAAAGCTTGGCTTGACAGACATATCAAAAGGAAGAGCTTCAAGGAGGGAGACCTAGTCTTGGTGTATGACAGTAAATTTCTTCAGCATCCAAGAAAATTCATAATGCATTGGTTGGGACCACATGAAGTGAAGACTATCATAGAAGGGGGAGTTGTACAATTGAAAGATTTAGGAGGTAGATAACTCGGAGGAATCATCAATGGGAATCGACTACAACTGTATAGGGACAGTCGACCTCCTAGTACTTAGAAGGTTTCCATGCAGTAAGAAGATATGTATATAGTATATTATAGTAGAATTAAGGGAGAGAAAATGAGAAAAACAAAAAAAAATATGAAAAAGAAGGAAAGCCATAAAAAGTAAAAAGGGGGATAAAAATAAAAACCAATCAGTGCACATGGAGGGTCTTGACAGAATAGAACTAGTAGGACATAACAATGCACTGCAAGAAAACCATGGTTTGAAAACACTGCACGCAAGAGATAAGTTAACGGGTAGAATGGTACAATGCATAGGAAACACCACAAAAAGTGAAAAAGTGACACCTATCAGTGTGACACATGTGTCACTTCTCTGTCCCACTATAAAGTCGAAAAAGGGGGGGAAGCAACCCATTGTGTTATTTGCTAAGGAGAAGAACGTAAAGCTGAGTGGAAGAGTAATAGAGTGAGAATTTGTTCTACCATCTGTCGATTTGGAAGCCTATAGTTTATATTTATTCTCCATGTCAACACTGAGGGTTGGAGCATCGAGCAGAACCAGGTGAAACAGATGGAGTAGAAATTGGGTGCCACAAACCAGAATAAAAGTGATGCCCACAGTGGTTGATGTGGATGAAATTCACACACCGGAGTATGAGAAGGCCACATTGCATGTGGAATAAGAGAAGGAACCCACATAGGAGCCCGAGTAGACATAAGAGGACACTGAACATACGTAATTTGATGTGTCAAGGGGAAATGGTCCGCAACAAGAAGAATTAGCCATGGGTTCCATGCAATAGGGCCTAAAGATGAAACAAGAGCATGAAACAGAGTAAGAGTCCATACCATAGGGTGGGGTATCGTCCCTGCAAGGGAAAAATAATGGCGTACAAGGTACATAGGAAGAACTAGGTATAGTTATGCCAAAAATTTCCAAGCGAGTGAAGACCGATGATAACATTGTAGGAGGAGTCAATAGCCTTAAATACTCCAACCATGATGTATCTGATGCCATAATGTTCTCTTATTTGGTAGTACAAAGCTATCTAGAGAGAAGGGGAGAAGGCCCATCCAACGCACCACTGTTGGAGCCTATGAAGTGGATCTTGGGACTGTACAACACTGACATCATGAACCTATTAGAAATATCGCACTTCAGGCATGGGAAAGACATAAACGGATGTGTGAAACAACTGTTAGAAAGGATGCATGGAGGAATCTTATGGATGGATAGGCCAATGCCTATCAACATCGATCTCATCACAACTATTATAGGTCTACCCATAGATGGGGAGAATCTGGAACAATACCTAGAAGACAAGACAAAGGAAAAATCCATATTAGATGAGATCAAAGCAAAGTATGATGCAAAAATGGGTAAAATAAGTATCACGATCAACAACATCAATGATCCTGCGAAACAATTTGAAACAATATTGCTTGATTTCAAATTAATGCACAAGTGCCAAAAAGAAGAAGTGTCCACATGAGTAGTAGCAGTCGCAGTGTGTGCGCAAAGGGGAGCTCGATGAGCTTAGCCTCTTACCTAATGAAATCGTTTCTTGAAGAATTCAAGGATGCACAAGACTGGGGCTCTGAGTTCCACTACTTGTGGTTACTCATCCTCATTGCACTTATGGGGTGGCAGGAACCCACATACACTATGTTCTTGCCAAGGATAGGAAAATGTGGTGCAACATGATACACATCACTGTGAAGAACAATAGATCCTAAGGTGAAGAAAGTCAACAATGACATGTTCGCTTAGTACTTAACAAATATCTATAACAACTTGGCGGACAGATGAAGGATCTCACTAGAAACTATCTAGGAGTTTGGATAGATAGCTAATTTATAGGCATCACGTCACAACATGTGGCTAAAGGAAAAGAAGGATCCATCCAAGGAGTGGTTTCATCTGAAGTATTGTGTGATGATGCAGGACATCAACATGGATGTCCAAGATTGGCTTGAGGAGTGGAAAGTACCAGAGATTCCAAGAGCAACACCATCAATACATATCCAGAAGCAGGGAAACACAATCCCCATGCAACGTATAGGAAGGAATGGCGCTATCTAGAAAAATAAGACAACAATAGGTGCAATGGGGAAAATAATCTCAATTCGAAAGAAAAGAAGGACACAAAAGAAGTCACAGTGTGGTCCTACATAGGGTCCACCGGGCACAAAGCAGACACCAAGAAGACCAATAGAACAAGTGAGCACAAAATAAGTGCAGATGGAATCACAAGAAGTATCCATAGAAGAAGAAGTTGGGCAGGATACAACCATGGATACACAGATGGCAGATGTATCTAATCCATCATATGCCCAAAGTAAAAGGACAGGGGAGCAAGAAAGTGGCACCAGGAAGAAGGAAAACGATAACAAAAAACCAATGGAAACATCATTGACACAAGATGATGTGGAGATGATATCCACGACAATAGAGGATTGACTATCAGGCATGTGGGAGAACATTGAGAACCACAGAGCTTCAATTTCAGAGAAAATCCAAGAGGTGAAAACCTCGCTGGAGTAGTTAAATGTCAAAACAAAGAAACAACAACAAAATACAATAGCGCCAATGAAAGAAGGGTTACCAATGGGTGAGACAGTGAAGATCATGGCACAGGGGAGTGTAAACTTCATGATTACTGCCGAAATATTTTTCATGGATGAGAAGACAGTGAAGAGGCCACTGGGATAGATTGAGATGATGAACTTGGTGCTTCCCAAGATTCCAACTAAAGCGATTTATAAATTAAAAGTGACCATTGCATAGGAGATTCAACACAGAGCAAGGCCATATGCGACGAACTTACAATTGGCGCAGGAAGACAACAACTCACTGAATGAAGCACTTAGAGATGAATTGAAGGAGATAAATATAGCACAAAAAAATGTGGAGGAGATGGAGAAATGAATAAGTGGAGTATTTCAAGCCATCCCTAGCATCGCCGAATCAGAGGAAGCATCTGCTAAAGAGAAGATGAGGAAAATAGCATAGGCCTTGGCGCAATATAAAGAGAATATCAAGGAACTGGAAGAGCATGCAATACCTACGAATCCTCTAGTAGTTCGAGTGCAAAGAGAGAAAGACACAATAGCAGTTGTACAAAACATTGTGCAGAACATACATAGAGTGAAATAATTGTTGGAAAACAGAGGTCAACTATGGACACAACTATTAGAGGAAGGGAGCCTACAAGAGTTGGCAAGGAAAGGAAGATAAATTGCATGTAGCAATGGATGATTTCAAGAAACAATAGAGGACAATTTCATAGCTATAAAAGATCAAGACCGCCATAGAAATGAAGAACCTTCAGTCAGAAGAAAAAGCAGTGCAGGCACAAAAGATCGCATGGCAGGCTCAGTTGGAGCCCCTACAAGAAAATGTAGAACAATTGGTTGTGGAAATCGACGCAGCAAAAGTGTGCCTAGAAAAAATAGGCTTGAAGGTGGGTGAGATATTACGACTAGTTATCACTGCGAAGGTGGTTGAAGCCATGTCATCAAGGAGCATCTAGGATTAGGACCAGTGCCAACCAATATCAGTTATGTACGAATCACTGGCACAAGGAGTGGCTGACACTAGAGTTAGGTAGTGACTCAATATGAGTCATGATGTCAGTGTTGGGAGCTTTTTGGGCACAGAACCAATTTTGAGGAAAAGAAGCACGTGAAAATAAAACGTGAATGCAAGAAAAGCATCACATGTAAGGTAGACGCACATGTAGGAAAAGAAACATGTGTAAGGAAGATGCACATGTAGGAAAAACAACATGTGCAAGACAAAAACACATGTAGAAAAGGAAGTCATGAGAGGAACACATGCAAGAATACCTAGCCATTATAGGGTTAGGGTTTTGGTAAGAGAATGTAATGGATAGTAAGCCAAAAAAATGTATAAGTAGGTACCTAGAAGTTCTAGGTCGGGGTTCTCGAGTGGGGGGGTGTTGTTGGAATATCGTTCATGTTTGGTTGGTAATTGTTACTGTGTTTTTCAACGACAAAAATATTGTAAATCCAATCTTTTATGTAATATTTTGAGATGAGGAGATGAGATAGGGTGGATATTGAGGGTTATATCACAGGTTGAGGAGCCTGTTGTGATCTAGTCTGCCTCATTGTAGATATCGACCTGTCTGAGTAGAATTGTAATGTGGATGGTGATGTAGTTTTGGAAACACCATAATAAAAGAGCGGAGCATCCAAATCTTTGTGGACGTATCCCAGGAGGGGTGAAACATGGTAGACCATGTGTTATGAGATTTGATATTGTGTATTTCCTTACTATCAATGATTAGATGTTAGACAAATGTGTGAATGACTAGTTAGATATGCTATTTTATGTGCATGAATAAGAATGAAAGGGTATTAAACATAAGTTGAATGTTAAAGTAACTAATGAAAATCACACAGTTTAATCCTAGATCCCCACTCATTTCCAGGCTGCAAGCACTTGAGTGTTGTATCCACCAATAAAACTATCACAGGTGAGACTGCACAGTGCACTCTGTGTATTACATTTCTTCTTGTAGTCCACTACCATTAGACTGATCCACTTGGATTCTTTTATTGGTTGATTAATTCCTACATCCAACATCTTGTCGATTTCATCTTTCACCTTCTCGGTGTACTTCATATTTAACCTATAAGGCCACTGTCACACTGGCTTGGCACGTGGTTTTAGTAGAATATTCCTTTCACCTAAGTCTATAACTATCCCATTCATATTAGAAATTGTCATTGAGAATAGGTATTGATATTTTCGCAACAAGTATGCATATTTTTTGATTGTCTCATCACTTTAGTAATCTCCTATCAATGCAAACTTGTGATTCTCTTTCATCCCAATGTTTACCTTTCACGTCTTTATTGGCTGTGTGTACACAATGGACTCAATTCAGGTCCTTCTACTACTCATTCTCCTTTTGTTTTAGGTACTTGTACATTTCTTGGATATTCCTCATCATATTCTAACTTAGACACATTATAACACTCCAATAACTCATGGAAAATCATACTAACCCTGTGCACACTCCACACTGGTACCATCTCCATTGGCCCTTATTCTGAGAATATCTTAGTTCGAATAGCCTATAGCGCTACATCTATTGATGGATATTCATGTTGAAATGTAAATGTAACTTTGAACCTCTGGACCAACGCGTCCCATCTTGATGTCTCTCTATGCATTTCCAATTCAAATACTAGTTCTTCAAAATTGTGTCTAGTGTGTGTATAAATATATGCGTCCATTATGTCTCTAGTACTAAACTCCATAAAGTCCTGCACAGTTCAACATGACCTACTAGATCACTCTCTTTGGTATACTTCTACACAATGTTTTCTACCTTAGTACTAACCCTTATTTGCATGAGTCTTCTGCATTGTGACTAATCTTTTATTCCTTCTATGTGTCGAGCCCACCATCTAGTTGGAGTCACTTTTAGGAAAACATCTAATGCTAAAAAACATTTTTTTTGGGTACCTACAACTCAAATTAATTTAAAAACAAACGTATATCAGTTATTCGATCATAAATGGGTGGATCACATTGCTCTGTTCCAATCTAGTGCAAGAATCGGGTTATGTATGCACATTTTCTAGTCGAAACTTCTTGCATTCTCTACTGCCAATTCTCTAGACCTTCTTCAAATTATTATGCACACAAACTGATACTTCTCCAACTAAGTGCACCATCTGTAGTTGGATTGACATAATACTCCATTTGCACAGTCATCTTATATAATTTGTCAATGTCATTTCCTCTTGTTGGCTATATGTATGTCTTTCCTTCTAATGGGTCCAAGGGTGAAACAAATTTCAACTCTTCAACTTCAAATATCATCTCCCTCCTCTTCAAGTTAATGATCACCTAGTTATCAAAATCCCACTCTAGCCCCATCAGTGTTGGATATGGTTTATTGTCATCCATGATATCAATAACTTCAAAGTCTTCCACACTACGCACCCCATCTATGTTCACAGGTACTCCTATCAAATGACCAATCAATAGTATTTTTTATTGATCCGCGAGCCTTTAATGAATATGATACCATACTAGATTTGGTTTTCCCATCAACTCCCATGTATTCATAGGTAAATCATTCACGTCTAACCCCAAGTACAAGATAACATTATCCACATCATACTCCCCAATTTGCACACTAAATATGAATTCTCTGTTGGGCTTGTTCCTGCATAGTACCTGATTCACCACCCTTTATGTGATGGGATTTTCCCTTTCTCGTGTGTAGTGATCAATCATGTCATATAGTGTACTCAATGCAGTTTCATATTTCAATACCTCTACGTAAATTATCAGGAATTATCTTATCATGCTTACCTTTAGAGTTGGTTTCTCATGGATGACGCGATCTTCAACATGAGGCTCATATGATGTTGATGCTCCCCAATCCTATCCAATTACTTCTTTTCTTTCCCTCTGATATGTCTCATTTTCTTGTTGAGGAGAAAAGGTTGGCATAGGCCTTGCTGAATTCCTTACCCATTTCTCAATATTCTTCCCTCCATTCACCATATCAACTCCTGTTATGGATCCTCCATGCGTAACAACTACTATTGTTGGTCCTTCGTTTCATTTTTCAGCTGATATTTTCTTCACTGTTTTATTTGGATTCAGGTTCTGTTTTCCTCTGGCCTGTCATTTTGCAACTAGTTGGGGACAATATTTCATTGCATGGTCCATTTCTCTATAGTATTCGCACATTGTACACAAATTTAGGAAATCGTGGGCCAAGTGTCCTGGTTGATTACAGTTATAACATATTTTTGGAAGATTGGTTGTCATTGATGTCAACCTTATTCATTGGTTGTGGAACCCACAGTTGATCATGGTATATGGACATGAAGGAAAGCACACATGCATGTACAACACCCATGGATCAATAGTATACTTCATGCCATTTCCGGTGATAGGTGGTATGTCATGTGGATCCTCACGATTGAGGAGAGATGATTTGTTTTGAACATGAACACGTGAATTTTCCAGGTCATCCCTGAAGATGATCAAAGAAAATAATTACAAAATAAGAAAGTGACAGGTCAAAATTAATGTCAAAAGGCATTGGGTCCCAACAACCCCCTTCTCTATTTTTAATCAAAATCTAGGGTCCCTCGATTTTTTACTTGGATTCTTCATTTTTTTTTCCCTTTGACTTGATTGGATTGTTTCTTTCCTTGATTATTTGGTTTCAAATATTTCATGAGCAATTCATATCCTCTAACAATGTTTCCATTTTCTCATTCGAAAGATGTGTTAAGTTATCACTTAGAGAAATAAAAACGTCATGATTAGTTTTGTAAATACTATAAATATTTCATATTTGTAATAAGAGGAACCCATTACTGTAACTCTTATAATAATACCAAGAAAAATATGAAATAACATTTCAATATAATTACGAAACTAATAGATTAAGTAACTCTTATAATAATACCAAGGAAAATATGAAATAAGATTTCAATATAATTACGAAACTAATACATTAACTATAAACTGATTTCTTATAAGAGAACTTTAAAACATCAAATAGTGTAATCTTGAAATAATATTTTAATTCTAAATTCATATTGTTTTTAACCTTTTCAAATTAAACTTGGATTCAAATCTTTAATATTATTCTCTACCATTCATTTAAAAGAAAAACTTTTTAAGTTTTGTTTCCACAATTCATTAATGCATAGAAAGGTTATAAATCATTCCAAGGATTAGACTCTCATTATAAACTTATATATTTCACAACTAAATGATTTAAAGTGGTGAGAGAAAAAGTTTTTTCAATTCAAAACAAATTATATATCATTTATTTCTCAATCAAACTCTATATTGGCCAATCTTTCATATTATCCCATATCTATTTGATCATATCATGCTCATGATAAGGATTATCTACCATGTGTTCAAAATCATTATAACAAACTCATGTCTATATGGTATTACATAAAAGTGAGTTTACTTAATTCACTTTATCATTATTGGTTGGCATAAGTCATCATACACATGTAATATAATCCTTTAGAAAAAATCATAACATTTATATTACAAAGTGTCGAGCAACAAGGTTGGAAGCATAAGGTTGTAAACATTAAGACTTCAACACATTGACATGTTATGATAGAATATGAACATAAAAGTTGTCAGGCTATAATAATGATTATATATGTCACCGAATAGAAACAAAAATAACATTGTATCACTTGATCTCTAAGTATTCGATGCCATTTAGAGGTTTACCAAACAAGAGTGTGATAAGACACGTCATGAAGAATCTAAAGTCAAGAGCGGTTAATCACTTTCCACCAAATCTGGGATTATAATACTGGATGTCACAAAATATTCACACATTGAAAACAATTCATAGTCTCAATTGGAGTTTTTTATATTCTTAACATAAATGATGCTACTAGTGATAGTTAAGGGACATGGAAAACACCAGATTTTCGCTGATAAGATTGTGTAGAGGAAACTACATGACATCAAGATTGGAGATAACAAAAGATGTCATGAGATTGTTGAGTCACTAAACTAAGTCTTAATGGGATTATGCAAGCTTTGTGACTGAGAGAAATAAAACAAAGAATCAAGAAGGATAATTCGTGGCATATTTTCCAAGTGCCAAAGCAATTTTCTTATTTGTTTTATCAATTGATTTCTCATGTTATTTATTTTTTTAGGTTTTCTTTTATCCGTTTTGACTTTTGGTTTTGTGTGCATATTTAAAATGGTTGACAATGGAGTATACCGATACAGATCCAAAGGTCTTGATCAAATTTAGCATCAGAAAGGCGCTCATCAGCATTATCATCAGAAGATTGGCATCTCGAAATCGCAAAAATTTGCGAAGATAACGTCACATAATTTCTATAAAAATAAAAACTCTTATTTTAAAACCAAGTTTGTTGCTATGTATTGGATCGCCAACAAGAAATAAGGTTGGGCATTTGCACAAGTCTTATTTTTGTATGCCATACCAAACTCAATCTTCATGATCTCGAGATTAAAGGAGATAATTGTTTTCTTCTTATCATATATATAAAGTGGGGCTTCAAGATTGAAAGGGGATCTTTGGGCTGGAACAGATTATAGGCATGTAACTTTCAGAACTACATGGACAACTAGTTCGCATTTTGGCTTTAGACCGATGTGACAACTGTTCCATATATGTTTTTCCTTTTTATATTATGAGATATTGATATGTTACACAACTTTAGCTTCTTCAACATATTATATTTCATTTTATTAAATTCTTTAAAATTTTGTCTATAGCTTTTTATTTCATAACTTATTACCATGATCATTGTATCAATTTTAATATCATGAATTATGTCTGATGTTTAGTTGATTGATAAACGAATACTTTACGTTAAGATTTATATTACTATAATCATTCATAATTATAAGATCATTGGACATACATGTCTACTTTTTTTGTTCTTATATCCTAGCTGTCAATAAACACCTGGAATTTATTCAGGAAGCATTAGTACAAGACTGTCATAGATTTCTCTTATAGACGAGGTAGCTGGAGTTTTGGATCACACAGAAACATAAACACGTGTATGAAACTAATCTCAGGTTAGCTTTATTTATATTTAATTTCTGTCATTTTATGTATTAGTGAAATAAAACAGTTTTTGATTGGCTTTGACTATCATTCTATATTTGTTTCAAATCATGTTTTATTTATGATCATTAGATATGTGATTATAAAATAGAAAATACCAAAAATATGTGCTTTCTTTATTTACTTTTGAGAACGATTACAAAACATTGATTTTGCAAGGTTTTCAGTGAAACTTGCAACCTGTAATTATTTTGTTCATAAATGACATGTTCATATTTACCTTTCTGTTTAATACATTTGTATATAATTAGATTGAAGTATATATATTATTATAGTTTTAGCATTAAGTAGTTTATTTGTTTTCTTTGTTTTAGAACTTTAGTTGGCTAATAGAGCCATTAAACCTTTCAGAATAGATTACACCAAATGGCTTGGGTTAATTAGACAACCCCGGTCCAGATCTATTCTTCCATTTGATGGTGTGTCACTTACGCCCGTCAACAAATGGAGCTAGAAGGAGGACCGAGGTAAATTTAATAGTTAAAAGTTTTATCCCTCAGCCTGTCATAATTCCAGATTTATAAATTCTTCTTTTGTGTCATCTTAAAATGCAATAAAAGGCAGGTTAGATGACAAGCTAACTATTTGGAGTCAACTTCTTCATTTCTTAATTTTTCATGGCTCCCCAAATTAGTGTGTTGGAACATGCTTTCCACTTATCATTACCTGATATTCCCAACAAGAGAGTCTATCTCTTGTCCAAACTCACCTTTGATGGTGAGGGGAATCTCTCTGCAAAAAGACCACCTTAACAAGTTTTGGTGTAAATGCATCAAACATGATATTTCTGATTTAAAGGTTTTGTGCAGATTGTTCGCTTTTACTTTCAGGGGTTGGATCAAATATTGGTTTGAGTCTTTTCTAACATATCACATTTTTGATTGGTTTCAATTTGTAGAGGAATTTTTAGATGCTTTTGAAATCTATGATTACAATCAATTATGTGAAGAATTTCATACTTTGCTAATCAATTAAAATCCATCTCCACAATAATTTTCAACAATAATCCATCATGTTCTCTGTAAATTTAATCTTGATAAAATTTCATTTGTGCTAAATCTCCTCTATGATGCTTGTGTCCCTTGCATCCAGTCATATTCAATTGTGAATGATGAATCAAATACAAATCATATCACTCAATTGAGAGAAGAATTTTGTTTGCTGTATGAGAGGAATCCATCCAAAAATTTTGAACAAGCAAGGGAGGTAGAGTCTATTGAAAAGGTTCTTAATGACAATCAAACTAGTTTTTCCTATGAAGCATTGTATATTCAGTCCTCCACCATAGTGGAAGAATATTTGATGTTGGTTCAAGGTGAATGTCCATATTCTTCTAACTCTTGCTCTAATCAATACTTAAATTCAATTATTGAAGAACACTTAGGTGATGAAAATCATCTTAATCATTATTACATTCTTATGAAACTGATTAGAGATATATATCTACAAGTTAAAGAAAGAACCTTAAACCTTCATCCACAAATCATACCTTATACACATGAAAGATTAGATATTTGTTATGAAAGTCTTAAATTGTCTATCATACATGAGGCAAATTTAGATGATCATACTATGTTGAAGGATTTATCACCAAAAGAGAGTGAAATAGTTAAGGCATGTGAAGAGGAATATCTTGAGAACACCATTGTTAATTATTATAGCTCAAGAGAAAATTTTCATGTGCTAATTTCTAATTCATTTTACTCTTTATATCCTTATCTCTTCTTAGATTATGGTCTGCATGATACTTTACCCACGGTATCTTACTCTTTTCCATCACAATATGATCTTTTTGATATGTCAATATTTGGTGAAATTAATTTAAAACACAACATTTATGAAGTTGGGCTTGACGCTCTTTCACTTTCATCACTCACATGAGAAAAATGCATGTTTCAAGATGATTTTACACGATTTATTTTTGAAAAAGACAATGCGCTCTCTCTTATGGAGATCAAACATTCTACATTGCATATTATTTCTTTGGTTAGTTCTAATTTTAATGTTTATGCTTGACATTTTGAAACGATCAATCTCATCAAAGGAAGCATTAAACCAATGATCTAATTGATGTCATGAATCCTCTTATGATGTTCTCCCAATTGATAAATCCATTCCATCAAAGTCATAGTTTGCATCTTAATTTTTATGACCGGATCTTAGAATGGCTTGAAGATTCATATCTGAAAAATCTTTATAATAAAAATAAGGTTGTGCTTGCTATGTTTCTACCTAAATATATGGGAGGTAGGCATAACATGATTTTTTTAGATCTTCCATGCGAATAAATTCATGAACAGGTGGAGAATTGTCAAGAGAATGGGGAATTTCCATCTTGGCCAATGGTTATGTCAGGTCCCCATAATTTTGGCAAGTTTTCTTAATCTAGTTACATTCTTCCATGCTTTTGTGATCCGTATCATGACAGAATTGCATATTGGCTGGAGGGTTCATATATTAAACATTTTCGACAGAATGCTAAGGATATACTTACTTTGTTTCTGAATGAAGAACATAAAGGTAAAGGTAAGTATGATGTATTTATTTTTATTTCTAAAACACTTTAATCCATCTTACTCATTGGAAATTTCTTTGTCTATGCAGGATTGGAGTCACTCCGATAGCTACATTGGAAGCATTACTTCACTTAGTATTTTGATTTGTTTAGAATTTATGAGTAGGTTTAGAAGTAGGCTTCCTTTAGTTTTATTTCTCAATGTTTATTTTTGTAATAATGCAGTTATGAACACAAGTGGGTACACCAAGGGAACCATAATATGAGTGTTGTCAGGGAAGTCCACTTTAATCCTTTTCTTTTTTCTTTTTCATTGAATATTTCTTCTCAAGAACACATTATCATCATGGAAATTTTAAAATGGAAAGTAAAGAGATAAGTAAATTTGAACTATCAATTCACCCGAATTGAACCCTGACCCAAGGTGCCACTAGTAGGATTGCACTGATATTAATAGGGATTTTTATATCTTCTTTCAGTCTCTCTTAAAAAGTACTTCACCTGAGAAAATCAGGTTTTCCCCTTTGTAAATATTTTTTAATTTTTTTGTTTTGTTTTTGATTTTGGTTCTTTTCATTTTGTTTGATTTTGATTGGTTCTCTAGATGTTTATGTTAATATCACCATTTCATTTGTTGAAGGAAATCAAAAGTCTTATTCATTAGCAGTAGTTTATAACATTTCAAGAACCTAAGCAGTAAATGAAAAACTCAGAACAATAGAAAGAAGTTTATGTTCAAACAATGTTCCTGGTTTCTCATTAAAATAACAATGAAACATGATTATCCTTAACAAACTTCTAATGCCATCCCTGTTTTAATGAAGATAACACAATTATGCTTCCCTGTCCTAGAGATGATTTATCAACATAAATCTAATTGTCCAAATCTAATTCTTAAATGATCAATTCTTTCATTAGCACATTGCGAGATCTTCAGTATCATCCTGCTCTCTTAATACATGAATTTTCTGCAAATTTATAAAAAAAAAATTGAGAGTTGGAAGCACTTCAATGTGTGGGAAGTTTGTGTAAACCCATTGGGATACTGAACAGGTCTTCTAGCAGCAGGTAAATGCACACATGATACCAAGACAACTTTTCTCGGGTACTAAACAGGCCTGCTGGCAGCGAAGCAATGTCGGGTTTTGAAGATTCTCAGGTATGTATTTTAATTTGATCAAGTATGAAGATGTTTTCATGATGAATGGATGACTCATGGACAAGATAGAGGTTCTAAAGTGGGTTAAATGAAATCCCTGTCAGGGCTATGGATGCCTACTAGTAGCAGTGGCCCTATCAATGGTATTGAAGTTATATTACATAAACATCACTATACCTTTGATCGAAATAAGATACCAAATTACATTATCATATAGAAATACATCCAGTGCTAAATTGCATTATTTTCTGAGTTATGACTGGAAAGCTTAATCGGTTGTCAACTGCTTCTAAAATTTTTATTTCATCTGACCCACTGACATGAATTTTATGGTGATGCAAAGATAACTACTTCACCCAGTGAGTAACCATTTGTTCGGCCCCAACAACCCCCTTCTCTAGTTTTAATCAAAATCTAGGGTCGCTCGATTTTTTACTTAGATTCTTCATTTTTTTTTTCCCTTTGACTTGATTGGATTGTTTCTTTCCTTGATTATTTGGTTTCAAATATTTCATGAGCAATTCATATCCTCTGACAATGTTTCCATTTTCTCATTCGAAAGATGTGTTAAATTATCTCTTAGAGAAATAAAAAATTCATGATTAGTTTTGTAAATACTATAAATATTTCATATTTGTAATAAGAGGAACCCATTACTTAACTCTTATAATAATACCAAGGAAAATATGAAATAAGATTTCAATATAATTACGAAACTAATACACTAAATAAAATTTGATTTCTTATAAGAGAACTTTAAAACATCAAATAGTGTAATCTTGAAATAATATTTTAATCCTAAATTCATATTGTGTTTAACCTTTTCAAATTAAATTTGGATTCAAATCTTTAATATTATTCTCTACCATTCATTTAAAAGAATAATTTTTTAAGTTTTGTTTCCACAATTCATTAATGCATGCAAAGGTTATAAATCATTCTAAGGATTAGACTCTCATTATAAACTTATATATTTCACAACTAAATGATTTAAAGTGGTGAGAAAAAATGTTTTTTCAATTCAAAACAAATTATATAACATTTCTTTCTAAATCAACTCTATATTGGCCAATCTTTCATATTATTCCATACCTATTCGATCACATCATGCTCATGATAAGGATTATCTATCATGTGTTCAAATCATTATAACAAATTCATGTCTATATGGTATTACATAAAAGTGAGTTTACTTAATTCACTTTATCATTATTGATTGGCATAAGTCATCATACACATGTAATATAATCCTTTAGGCAAAATCATAACATTTATATTACAAAGTGTGAAGCGACAAGGTTGGAAGAATAAGGTTGTAAACATTAAGACTTCAACACATTGACATGTTATGATAGAATATGAACGTAAAAATTGATAGGCTATAATAATGATTATATATGTGACCGAATAGAAACAAAAATAACATTGTATCATTTGATCTCTAAGTATTCGATTCCATTTAGAGGTTTACCAAACAAGCGTGTGATAAGACACGCCATGAAGAATATAAAGTCAAGAATGGTTAATCACTTTCCACCAAATATGGGAGTATAATAGTAGATGTCACAAAATTTTCACACATTAAAACAATTCATAGTTGAAATTGGAGTTTGTTATATTCTTAACATAAATGATACTACCAACGATAGTTAAGGGAAATGTTAAACACTAGATTTTCATTGATGAGATTGTGTAGAGGAAGCTACGCCACCTCAAGATTGCAGATAACAAAAGATGTCATGAGATTGTTGAGTCATTAAACTAAGTCTTAATGGGATTATGTGAGCCTTGTGATTGAGAGAAATAAAACAAAGAATCAAGAAGGAGAATTTGTGGCATATTTGCCAAGTGCGAGAGCGATTTTCTTATTTGTTTTATCGTTTGATTTCTCACGTTATTTATTTTTTTGGGTTTTCTTTTATCAGTTTTGACTTTTGGTTTGGTGTGCAGATTTAAAATGGTTGACAATGGCAGATACGGATACAGATACAAAGTTATTGATAAAATTTAGCATCATAAAGGCACTCATCATCATTATCATAAGAAGTTTGGCATCCTGAAATCGCAAAAAAATGCGAAGATAACGTCACGTAATTGTTGTAAAAAAAAAAACTCTTATTTTAAAACCAAGTTCGTTGCTATGTATTGGATCGCCAATAAGAAATAAGGTTGGACGTTTGCACAAGTATTATTTTTGTATGCCATACCAAACTCAATATTCAGGGTCCCGAGGTTAACAGAGCTAAATTGTTGCTTCTTATCATCTATATAAAGTGGGGGTTCAAGATTGAAAGGGGATCTTTGGGCTGGAACATATTATAGGCATGTAACTTTCAGAACTACATGGACAACTAGTTTTCATTTTGGTTTTAGACCGATGTGACAATTATTCCATATATGTTTTGCCTTTTTATATTATGAGATATTGATATGTTACACAGCTTTAGCTTTTTCAACATATTATATTTCATTTTATTAAATGGTTTTAAATTCTTCCTATAGCTTTCTATTTCATAACTTATTACTATGATCATTATATCATGACTTGTGTCTGATGTTTAGTTGATTGATAAATGAATGCTTTACGTTAAGATTTATATTACTGTAATCATTGATAATTATAAGATTATTGGACATACTTTTCTACTTTTTTTGTTCTTATATCCTAGCTGTCAATAAACAACTGGAATTTATTCGGGAGGCATTAGTACAAGCCTGTCATAGATTTCTCTTACAGGTGAGGCAGCTGGAGTTTTGGATTGTACAAAAACATAGACACATGTATGAATCTAATCTCAGGTTAGCTTTATTTATATTTAATTTCTATCATTTTTTGTATTAGTGAAACAAGACAATTTTTTATTGGCTTTGACCATCATTCTATATTTGTTTCAAATCATGTTTTATTTATGATTCTTAGATATGTGATTATAAAACAGAAAATACAAAAAATATGTTCTTTCTTTATCTACTTTTGAGAATGATTACAAAACATTGATTTTACAAGGCTTTCAGTAAAATTTGCAACCTGTAATTATTTTGTTCATAAATGACATGTTCATATTTACCTCTATGTTTAATACATTTGTAAATAATTAGATTAAAGTATGTATATTATTATAGTTTTAGCATTAAGTAGTTTATTTCTTTTCTTCTATTTAGAACTTTAGTTGGCTAATGGAGCCATTAAACCCGTTAGAATAGATTACACCAAACGACTTGGGTTAATTAGACAACCCTGGTCCAGATCTATTCTTCTAGTTGATGGTGTGTCACTTACACCCGTCAACAAATGGCACTAGAAGGAGGGTCGCGGTAAATTTAATAGTTAAAAGTTATATCCCTCAGCCTGTCCTAATTCTCGATTTATAAGTTATTTTTCTTTGTCGTCCTAAAATAGACTAAAAGGCAGGTTAGACGACAAGCTAACTATTTGGAGTCAACTTCTTCATTTATTAATTTTTCATGGCTCCCCAAATCAGTGTGTTGGAATATGCTTTCCACTTCTCATTACCTGATATTCCGAACAAGACAGTCTCTCTCTTGTCCAAACTCACCTTTGATGGTGGGGGGAATGTATCTACAAAGTACCACCTTAACAAGTGTTGGGCTCTAAAGATGTCCTAAAAAAAACTTCTATGCATCAACCAAAGGTAGGCACTGGCAAAAACGTTTTACTTGTTGCCTATGTAGGTTCTTACCTTTCGTTTTCAATACCCAGCCTCCAGAGATGCAACACCTGTAAAGGAACAACAATCCTAAAGGGAACGACAGTTGTTCTATTCAAAGGAACAACACGACCTGCAAAAGGAACAACAATTGGAACAAAAGGAACAACAATTGTTACATTGGGCCGAACTAATGTTGAATTAATTGCATTGTAGTATTTACCCAACTATCTAATTTGTCAACCCGGGGTTCATAAATTGACAAAGCACATGCAAAGTAGATGCAAGATTGAAGCGGGACTAATCTAATCTAATATTTAAGCTACAACTGAAATTGAATAATTAATCTAACACATGACTGAAATAGAATCATTAATCTAACACACGACTTGGAATTGAATTAATCTAGTTGCGTAAATGAAATTAATCTAGGAATAAGAAATTGTGTGAAGGAATTAATCTAGAAATGGAGAACCGAATGAAGGAAAAGCAAGTACAACATGTGAAGAGTTAAATTACACAACAACATATGTGAGCTCATGCCAATGAAGCAATGTTCTATTACAATAACCAAATCAATCTTCATAACAAAATAATAAAAGAATGAAAATCAAAACCATGAATCAAAGCTAAGAATCTCTTTCTCTTTCGAATCCTAATGACTACTCTAATTCTCTACTTACAACTGATTGAATTCTAATTGCTCCTAATTGAATTCTCATGAAGAGAGAGCACTCTCTTTAATACATGAGAGCCTTGAAGATAAGATAACCATCTCATTATTACAGATCCACTTTTCTCTCAACCTATTTCCCATTATTACAAAATATAATCCCTTCAAATCCTCACACATATCTCTCATATATCTTGGATAAGATATTCCGACCAAATCTACATGATATTCTCCTTGGAATGGGCTGGAATTATCTCCTCAAATATTGAAATGGTGGAGGAAGTATTTGAGAAGTCCTTTGAATTAATCCTTCACATATTCCTACACATTACAAAGATCACACATATTTGAGATATATATGAAAACATGTCAATTTTATAACATTTAATCACAAATTCCCTTCTAATACTAAAATGAATAAAGTGGATAACAATGAGGTGAAACCCAAGTCTATTTATGGAAATGATATCATGAAAGGTTAATGGGGCGATGAAATGTGAAGAATGATGAAGGGAAAGGTGGATGAGAATAGGACATTTCTGAGCCCCAACATGCCCCCCAACTTAACTTGTTGCATGTCCTCATGCAACCATGCATGGATCATCTCAAGAAATTTTGGCATCTGAATGTTGGCTTTGAGTGATGATAATAAATGTTTTCAGTAACAACTAACATTTTCTTATGGTTGGTTCTTGTGTGACAACCATGAATATAAATAATGTTGGTTCTTGTGTTAACAACATTCATTTCGTTACTTGTTCTCTTGTTGTTATGATAATAATTTGCCCATATTTTTAATAGAAAATGTATGCTATTAATGTGCATAAGGAAACCATCACTGAGTATAAGAAATCCTTTTTTTTTTATATATTTGTGAATCATGCCAATATGTATATAAGTGCTTATGATGCAAAGTGCAATAGAGTATCGTTGGAAAAGAAATGTTCATAACTGGTAAATGAAATGAAAAATTGAATGATGGTAGTGGAAAAATGGAGTGATGATAGTGAATAAAGTCCCCTATGTTGGAAAATATTGCACAGACAACGAATCAACGTATACTTGTCATTGATGGCAAGTAAAGTTGTGGTTGTAGTGATGGCTCGAGTACAACAACAATGAGTAGCAGTGCAGCAATAATCGGGAGGAGAAGAGTCAGTGACCGTTGGATCCCATTCAAATTTCCCGAAAGAACAAGGATCGTCAGATCTGAATGAAGACAATAAAGAGGAGGACAGAGTTCGGTCATTAGATCCAAGCGCAAGACCCGACCATCATCAGATCAAGGATAACTTGCACGCTCTTTAAAGTACAAGGAGAAGTGGGAGTAATTGCGATGTGCAAAATCGCGATCTAATCTGAGCCATCGAGATCTAGGTTGATTTGAACCGTTGATCAAACTCCACATCGGAGTTTCACGAATCACGACTTTGAATTGTCCAACTCACTTGAAAAAAATCGCGATATGCGATTTCACGATTTGATCACAGCCGTTAAAGCAAGCATGAGATATAGACCGTTGATTTCCGTCATCGGAGAATCGGGGATTGGAGGATCGGGAATTCTGTAGGCATGTGCATGGTGACATCGAAAATGTCGAAACCTCGATGAAAGGTTTGATCGAGGTCATGTGTTGACAGTCATATGGGCCAAGGCCGATAGCCAGTAGGGCCAGCGTGTGGAAAGGGGTGCATCGGCATCGGGGATTGGAACTTTGATGTGACAAAGTCACTTGACATCAGAAGTGCCGATTTCACGATATGAGAAATCGCGATGTAATCTGAGCCGTCAGGTTAGGCTTTGATCTAGACTGTTGATTCTAGACCGTGTCGGAGTTTCGAGGATCGCAACATGGAATGGAAAGTGAACAAATGCAACGAGACTTCCGAAATCGTGATACACGATATTGCGATTCAATCGCGACCGTTGAGACAAGATCTGATTTGGACCGTTGATCTGACTTTTTCGTGGAGTTTCGCGAATCGAGACTTTGAAAGGAAAAGAACATAATGTAAATATCGTGATATGTGAAATCGCGATGCGACAACAACCGTCAGATCAAGAAGTGATCTGGACCATTGATTCAACCTCTTTACTGAATGTCGAGAATCAGGATTTGTAAGTTACAAAACTTTGATCGCCGAGAGTGCCAAAATCGTGAAGTGGGAAATCCCGATTGGATCTGAACCATTGGATCAAGTATTGATCAGAGGGTTACTGTTCTCTCTCACAGTTAACTTCTGAGTTTGGATTCTGTTAGTAAAACAGACTCATGATGATGAATCGGTTGGCGTTTCGGTTGGATGGACAGTTGTCGACATTTTCCCCAAGGAGTTGGGAAATTGAAACGTTGTGCTCGGGTGTATAAATGAAGACAAAACAGACTGTGTCTAGTTGGCCATTCTGGTGAGGAAAGGAATGAAACAGTAAAGGAGAATATAGAAGAGGATGCGTGGTAGGAAAGGAAGTAGATGTGCAGAGTGAAATGGAATGCAGAGAAGAATAGAAGAGCATGAGAAAACGCAGAGCACAAGAAAACGCAGAGCAGAATAGCAGAGCAAGAGAAAACGCAGAGTAGAATAGTAGAACAGATCAGACTTGCAGAACAGTGAAAGGAAGGTAAGAATTGACTTATCTGGGAAATTGACTGTGCATTTATTATTTTAATATTCAAGGGTGGTTGGGAGGTGCTCGGGAGGACTGTTGTCCTCAGTGGTTCAAGAAGGAGCTTGAACACAGGAAGTTGTTGCTTCCATCTGGTTGTAGCCAGAGAAACAAGGGTGGCAGGGTGGTGCTAGGGAGAACAAGTGTTCTCTGTTATACAGGTTGGAGCCTGTGTAACTGGAAGTTGGTGCTTCCATCCAGTTGGTGCTGGAACTTTCAGGAAGTTGGTGCTTCCATCCAGTTGGTGCTGGAATATTCAGGGAGTTGGTGCTTCCTTCTAGTGGGTGC
>JASDQU010109642.1:181631-199184 GCA_032191745.1 Picea mariana | reverse complement strand
TTCTGACAGGGGAGAGGATGACTGCCTCTCTAAAAAGAAAAATTCTAAACTCAGACACGCGACTGACACTTCATCAGCTAACGTGTGCACATGGGCTATGTGAAGGTAGGGCACAGGTACACGCATGCAGGCCTTATACAGGCCACGTGTACCTCTGTGACTTCCGTAAAATAAAAAGAAGCTAAGCAAAGAAAGCATGGAATACTAGTATGGAAGACCAGAATCCCTACTAGCTCAGACTCTTGCAGAAACTCAGAAAAAAGGTGATGAAACCAATTTAAAAATACAAAAAAAAGTATCCCCAGAAAACCCAAGAGATCCCCAGTACGGTTGCCAATTCTGTTGTGGGTGGGAAATCCCTCCTACGGACTAGCACTTAGGATTTTATCATGCATGCAGAAAAGACCTAAAGATTCCTACTTTTTACCATCATCCCAGACCTAATCCCCATTATTCTTAAGCAAATACACAGTTAATAAGATCAAGTGAACATACCTTATTTCCGGCATTTGGTATCGATCCCTCTTCACGCTTGGTCGCTCTTTCACTACAACTCTCCTCCCAAGGCTAACCTACATTCACAAAATACAAACAAAGAACTCCACATGCATTTGATCTACAGATTAATGGGTTAGATATTTAATCAACATGTACGCAATAAACAATGGAAACCTCATATGGTGGGATGGGAAAAGTACTTCTTTATTATTAACTTCACTAAAGCAACTTACAATGATGAAGACAGCCACTGCTCCACGAATCTAGTCCCGATATCCTCTTTTACTATGCACCAAATGCTAACACACTTGCTTCTCTTCTTCGTTGAAATCACAAAATGGTTGCATAATCTTGGGCAAAGGGGAATACGAATTTGGGTAGAGTTTCTTTACTATGATTTTCCTCCTTTCAAATGGGACCCCTACCCCTTATTTTATAGGCTAGAAGGAGATAGGTATTTAGCCGAGTGATTGGCCATGCATGGTCGAAAGGTTTATTTAACTTACCCAAAACTATGTGTTCTGTCAACAACTTTCCATTTTTCGTGTTTTTGCAGGTACACGTGGGTTGTAGTGGGTCAGCTAGAGTGTACATGTGGGATGTAGTGGAGCAGGGCACGTGGGCCTTTAAAAAGGGATTTTTTAAGAAGATTTGTTTAGTAATGGCTTGGCAAAGAAGGCATATGAGATGGCCTGATGTCAGGTAAGTATGTCTAGTGAAAATTAGGGTTATAACAACTGAGCTCTAAATAAAATTACAATCAATAATCAATACCCAATTCCTCTAATTGATGATCTCCTTGACCAGCTCAAGGGGGGAAAATACTTCAGTAATATTAATCTAAAGTCCGACTAACACTAGGACTCAATAGATCAGACAAATGTATGGAAGACTACCTTCAAGTCCAAAGAAGGTATTTTTGAATGGTTGGTCATGCCCTTTGGCTTGAACAATTCCCCAACAACTTTCATGAGGATGATGGACCATATCTTGCGACCTTTCACCAATTATTTTGTGGTAGTGTATTTGGATGATATCCTCATCTTCAACAAGAATTGGTCATAACACTTGCAACACATTCAAAAGGTTTTTCACACTCTGTGGAAACACAAGTTATACACAAATTTATATAAATGCTCCTTCATCATGAATAGGGTCCAGTACCTAGGCTACATTGTTGATGAGCATGGGGTGCATGTCGATCCATCCAAAATATAGGTCATCCATGACAGGCCAACCCCAGCCACACTCACTAAGCTCTAAATATTCGTAGGCCTTGCTAATTTCTATCACAGGTTAGTGTTGGGATTCTCCCACATTGCATGGGCCCTTAGCCAAGTGACCAGGGGTGGGGGTCTAGCGGCAACAAAAAGTGTTTGATGATTTGAAGTAGCACTTGTTTTCAACCCTGGTGCATTCATTACCTGACCCACATTAGTCATTTGAGATTGAGACAGATGCTTCAAACTATGCTATGGGTGTAATTCTCAATCAGTATAGACATCTCGTGACCTATCATAGTGAGACACTATCATATACTATCTGTAAATACCCCACTTACGACAAATAAATGTACTCCATTGTAAAATCCTGCCTCTAGTGGAGGAATTAAATTCTCAAGAAGGAGACATTCATCCACACTGATCATAAGCCTCTGCAGTTCATGAAAACACAAGAAAAATTCAAGAATGACCACCATCAAAAGTGTTCCACATACCTGTAGTAGTTCCATCTCAACATCAATTATAAGATAGGGAGCACCAACTGTGTCGCTGACTGCCTCGACCGACCTCCAGTTTCCGCACTAACCATGGTGCTACACTCCTACAAACATGAGACCTCTGGATCACCCCAACTCTATGAGTGAGATCCTAACTTCACCACTACCTACCAAATGTCAGGCACATACATAGCTTCCATTGATTTTCATCTGCAAGACAGGTTGTTGTGCCATCTTGGCCATCTTTTCATTTCATCAAGTGAGTGAACGAAGCTGATTTGGGAAGCTCACTACAGTTGGGTGGCAGGACACTTCGGCGTAGAGAAGACAATGACAATGTTGCAACAACATTTCTATTGGTCGAAACTCTGACAGTATGCCAACAAGTATATCAGGTCATGCACGGCCTATGCCATTGCCAAACCGAACATTAATAAACAAGGTATGTGCAACCCTCTTCCTAATCTTGACAGACCCTAGGAATCCATCTCGATGGACTAGATGTTGGGCCTTCCTTCAACCAAGCAGCAAAATGACTGTGATTTCATGGTTGTTGATCGATTTTCCAAGATGATGATTTTGGTCACCTGCAAGAAGAGAATCACAATAGAGGCCACTTCCAAGATCTTCTTCGAACAAGTGTGGGTACATTTTGGGATACCACAAACCATCATCTCCAATCGGGCTAGATGATTCCTCAACACATTTTGGTCGAGCCTCTGGTCACTGTTGGACACCAAGCTCACCAAAACCATGGCCTTCCACCCCCAAACAAATGACCAAACCAAGGTCGTCAATAGGATGATCGTGCATATTTTTCACATGTACAATTCCAAGCATCTGTGCACATGGGATGAGAGTCTTCCCTATGTTCAACACAATTACAACAGAACCATACAGAGCTCAACTGACCATAGCCCCTTTCAGGTGGGGTTGGGATTTCAACCATTGTGTCCAATGGATGTTTCACTACCCCTTACATCCAAACATGCAGAATAATCCCATGCGCAAAATGAAACCAAAAAATCCACCTGGTTCATTGAGAGAATCCAACACATCCACCAACATGTTCATGATATTTTGCAGAATTCCAATGCCCAAGTACAAGCAGCGCCATGATCAACACTGGGTGCCACACAAGTTTCAGGTGGGAGATAAATTTTGGTTGCACTTGTAGAAAGAACACCTTGAAGGACCCCATCGAAAGATTCATCCACTCCACTATGGATATTATACCATCACCAAGGCTATGGGTGACAATGATTTTGAGCTCAACATTCCCCCCTTCCTTGGCTTGCTCCCAATGTTTAATGTAGAGCTCCTTCGACCATACTTTACACCATTATTGGACACCTCATAGATAGAAGAACAATTGGCATCGAGATAGATCAACCCTTACTGCATGCAACGAGCATCCATTGATCATATCGTGTACACACAGGTCAAGGGCACTCACCAACAAAATTTTCAGGTTTATCGTGTTGTCAAAGCAGGGCAACTTCTGCACCAAGGCAAGTGGCTCACACGAGGCCAAATTCAGAAGACATTTCCTCATCTGATGGAGGAACTCAACGCAATGAATACCATTTCTTCCTAAGGGAAGAGGATTTATCTAGGTGTATATCAGTGGCCACCCACCTACTCCAACTGGATCACATACAATTGTCATCTTCGTAGTTTCAGTTTTCATCTTGGAAATTTTTTTCTAGCTTTTCGGATCCTAAACTTTCGGGGTCATTTTGAGGCCCTAAAAACTTTTTTTAGGTCCAACACAGTCACATTGTAGAACAATTTAGAGTGTGATGACATAATGTGTAGTCCTCGGATAGACATTTCAAATGGGTTATCGTGCGCCTAAAACGAAGATCGTATGCAAAAGTTATGACCTCGAGAAGTTGATGTACGAACTTACCCCAACCGAGCCCACATGAATTATGGTGCTTCATCTCCTAGGGTTAGGTTTTCAAATGTCTGGGGTTTTGGCATTCATGTTTGGTGTAAAAATTCCTTTGGAGCCTCATTGTACTCATCGTCTTGCAAATGAGCGTAGCTGTCACATCTCTTCTCAGAGATAAGATACCACCATTCTAGCAAGCTTGTTTCAGTCTGCATTTTGCAGTTTCAACACATTTCTTATTTAATAGAAGTCAAGTTTTATTGTATCTCTATTATTATTCACTGTGTCTTTGTGTTAATATTATATATTTGTGTTTTCATTTCGTTCTGCTCATAAATCCGGATCAATGTTAGGAAATCCAAAGTAAAATACTATTGTGAAATATGTGAAGCCATAACAAACCATATAACAAATAATTTCCCTCACAATTTGAAAAATGATAAGAAAAAATGGTGTGGAATCTGTGAAGATAACAACAACAATATAGTGGAATTCCAACATAATGGAAAAAAATAAGCCCAATTATTAGACAATATATCATACACAAACAATAGGATAGAACTAACAAGTTGAAGGAGTAGGAAGAGGAGATCGTGGTTACCCAAGAAGAGGTGGATATAATGAAACTTGAGGAGGTTGATGTGGTTGACATTGAGATCAAGGTAGATACTAGACAAGATTTTTCTTTGCATGTTATTAATATGATCATTTAAGCCCTAACTATGTATTTAATGACACAATCGACTTAATTTTTTTTAATAATTGTAGAGTGGGATACCATTCCTCAGAAGAATTCCCAATAATATTATAGAAGATAATGAATAGAAGGAATGCCAATATCCTACAAAGTGTACTTAAGAAAGAATCATTCATTTCCAAGAATATAAATGTAGTCACCGTGTTAGGAGTGAAGAAAGGAGAAGATGCACTCTTACATTGCCTTAGATAAAACTTGGAAGTAAATATAAGAATATGTACCCAAACCTAACAAGACAAAAATAACTTGGAAGTAAATATAAAATAATATGCATGTTTTGGCAGAAGAGGAATATTTTTAAGTCTCGATATACAAAAGGAAACAAAAAGAGAAAGATGTTGCACTAGAATAATTTTTAGACCTCCTAAGTGAACAAGAGTCAATAGCAAGGTCACTTGAATTAATGGACATATTGAAGACTTGTAAAAATGGAAACAAAGTTATTAAAAACATGTGTTGACTAAACCAAGAAGACAAGCTAGTTGATGATTATGATCCTCAAGTTAACCTAGAGATTGCAGGATTTTTTTCCCTTGGGTCATGGTTGACTTTGGATCTCAAACAAATATCCTTCCAAAGGAGAATTGGATCAAAATGGGGGGACCTAACCTAGTGAGGCCAAGGAAATTTTTGAATTTGGTTGATCAAAGATTCATGGAACCCGTCGAGATAATAAAAGGTGTAGAGACAAACATAACGGGAATAGAAACCATAATAAACTTTGAGGTTATTGACTTGGTCTAAGGAACTATAATATACACAGGGTTAGTGGAAAGACCACAGGGATAAAAATGAAACCAACCATATCCCTAGATAAAGATAAAATAAAGTTAAAGGTAAATGGTAGAATAATAATTATACCTCTAGACCCCAAGGAAGGCAAGCCTTGATCATAACCTTTGGAAAATGAAGCCAACATAAGAAATATATATCAAGTGATACAAGGAATATAAGAGTATTGATCCAAATTCCAAAGGATAAACTACAGTTAGGGTCACTCTTGTTTGTGGGACAAAATTAAGATATTGAACTATACGACTAGAATATGGAAAATTGTATGTTAAGAGCACACGATTGTTGGACTATTGAATTTATACCAAGAGATAGCCTCAATATTTTCTTCTTAATAAGAGACACCCATTTTTTTTATGAAATAAAAATTAAGTAGTATCCCAGCTTAATACCCACAAATTTCAAGTCAACTAAATTCCTCCCCACTAAGGTTCAAAGAATGTGAATTCCCTACTATACATGTCGATGGGGTACAAAAAATTGTTAGAGGACAATGTTGACTACACAATTCAGTGCAATTCTATGATATGACATGATGCTTATTGGTGGAGTACTCGTTCCCATCAACTACAAACTTGGACAATAGATATGACATATTTTATTGAAATATTTGGAGGGAAGAAATTAACAACTACAATACAAATAATGAAATTTAAACCTAGATTCGACCCAATAAGACATATTTTGGACTATGAAAAAGAATGGAAAAGGATCGAGTATCATAATGAAAGGATCTAGCCATATGTGTTTCACAATGCCTTGGAATACTTACCATATAAACGGTACCAAATTGAAGAAGCCATAAAAGACGCATGGAATTGGCAAACCCAAAGAATTGTTTTTATAAAATATTTATCCTTTGTGCTAGCATAGATAGAATTAGAAGAGGTAGTCCAAGAGATACGTGAATTTATAGAAAATTCAACAAACAAGAACATAAAAGAAAAGGGAAAGTCGAAGGTCGACATCTACTTGAAAAAAAATGTGAAAATTGACAGCAGAGAGTCTAAACAACACTAAGAATTGAAATGGGAAATGAAAATTTTCCTATGAATCGTTTTAGATGGAGAAAATATCACCCATAGGTGCAAAAAGAAGTCAAGTCTGTACTAAAAATGACCAAGCAATGTGACCCAGAAAAAGAAGAGGGAGAAAAAAATCAAATAGCCACTTGCATACAAAGAGGTAAATGAGGGAGAAATAAATCCAAATGAGTCAAAGGCATTAGAGTGGATGGATGTAGAAATAACAATCAAGTAAGTCAAAATTTTGAATGATGGTCGATTGAAAATGGCAAAAATTTGAGATTACTGGTTGGAAAGATAGACAAAAAAGGTAGTCAACTTATTAAAACAATATCAAGATGTATTTACTAGGGACTTCGAAAACTTCAAGTGGCTATTCAAAGAAATGGGTCAAATGAAAATTGACTTAAGCCCTAACACTAAACCTGTTAAGAAGAGACCCTACAAATTCACACACAGATATAAATAAATTGTACAAAATTAGATTTAAAACTTGTTGGCAGCATATATCATTTACCCAATAAACAAGTCAGAATGGGCCAGTCCCATGGTTGTGCATCCCGAGAAGCACGACCCCAAAAAGTTGAGGATATGTGTCAAATTTAGGGTACTGAATAAAGTAATAGTCACAAATCCATTTCTAACCTCATTTGTAGATGGAATAATCAATGAGGTAGAAATCCATGAATGCTTCTCATTCATAGATGGATTTTTGGGATACAATCAAGTGTCAATTGCAAAAGAAGATCAAGAAAATACCATGTGTGTGATAGAGTTTGGTTCACCTCCCATGAACCTCAAACAAATATGATTTTTTTTTAGACATATTGGATATTATAGGAAATTTACTAGATGCTATAGGAAATTTATTAGACAATATTTAGACATCACATTCCCTATGGATGAACTATTGAAGAGAAATGTAGAATTTATCTGGAGTGAAAATTGCGATGAGTACTTAAAAACATTGAAGAAAAATTTAGTCGAAGCCCCAATCCTTATATTTATCGACTAGAGAAAGAAGTTTCACATGCATGTCAATGCATCCGATGTAGTAGTGAGGGATATATTAACATAGCCTAGGGAAGAAGGAATCACCACCATAACTCATATTCCATTTGGAATCTTAACAAGTCTAAAAGGAACTATTCGACTACATAGAGATAAGGGTTTGGAATGATATTTTCCTTGTATAAATGTAAGCACTATTTATTGGCTGACCCTTTTTTATATATACAAAAACCACTGAGCACTAAAGTATTTGGTTAAAATAAATCAATTCATTAAGGTTGGATCTATGAATGGCTCTTATTATTCCAAGAACTTGAGTTTAAAGTAATATTCATACTAGGGAAAGCTAATGTAATACTTGATCATCTATCATGAGTCCAAAGTGGAAAATAATATATAGGGATGGATGATGATGTTCCTAATTTCCATATATTCAAATTCGAATATGCTCCCAAATAATTGATTTTGTTTTCAGTTTTTACAAGAAGGGAAAGTTCCTTGAGAAGTACTAGAGAAGAAAAAGAAAAAGATAGTCATGAATGTTGCACCATGAACTTTGATTAATGGATGTTTATACAATATTGGGCATGGTGATGTGCTTAGGATGTGTATTTTGGAGCATGAAATGGAAATTGTAATTGATGAATCACACTCTTGTCCTATAGGTGGCCACTACCATGTAGATACTACAACTAGAAATTTCGCAAGCAAGAATTTGGTGGCCCATGTTGAACAAATATTTTGGAGCAAAAATCAATAAATGTGATAAGTGTCGAATGATAGGTCAACCAATAAGAAAATATGAGATTCCTTTGTAGTCAATCAACCCAAGTATTTACTTTGAGATTTGGTCCATTGATCTTATGGGACCATTCCCTAAGTATATTATCACAATAATTGAATATCTTTTTTTTCACTAGGAAATAGGCGGGAAAATAACAAATACTTCTCCACGTTCGTGGATGGTCAGGGTGATAAACCTCAACCCCGAGGACACAAGGCTTGAACTCGTTACCTCCTCGTACCGACAATGTGCACACGTCTCACCAATTGTGCTATCCCATGGGGCACAATTGAATATCTATAAAATGGGCATGAGTAGAACCAAATGATAGTTGTACCAAAGAAGTAGTAGCAAAGTTTTTCTACGAAAATATCATAACCAAATTTTGTTGTCCACTTACATTAATAAGTGATAAGGGGACGCATTTCATGAACAATAATATAGACATACTCATGAGAATTTTTTATCAACCATAAGAAGAGTTCCCATTATCACCCCCAAGCCAATGGAGCAATTGATTCATTTAACAAAACATTATCTAAGGGACCCACTAATATTTGTAATGTTGACAAAGATGAATGGAATGACAAGGTACCTATTGTCAAATGATTTATATGTCTAAATCATGTTACATTTAATTTTCAATAAGGAGTTCGTAAACTTGTGAAATGCTAACATTGTATGTGTAGAATTAGATAATTTATAAAATCTATCTACTTTGAAAGTACTAAACACACTTGCATAAGGAAAACACACTTGCATGAAATTAAAATCTAATTCGACCACTCTTGGTGATGATCATGTACTTCGGCATTGATCTTACTATTGGGATCTTGATATCACTAAATTATCTCTTTACTAGTCTCGGGCTTTCCAACTTTCTAGAGATCATCATTCCACTGTTGGTGAATTATGAAACACATCACACTTGCATCAATTTAAGTACTAAATATGAAAGGAACCACACTTGCATAAAGGAAACACACCACACCTTGCAAGAAAATAAATCATACTTGTAAAAATAAATAAACATAATTAAAATACATCTTACATTAAGAAAACCTCTATTCTCCTGTCGTCGACTCTTTCTTTCATAGAATAGAGTGCTACTAATAATCTAAAACATAAATAAACTAATCTAATTTTAAACTACATGAATTATAAAACTACAATTTATAATAAAACAAGAATCGTATAACAATAATATATATGGACACAATATCTCCTGAATTGTAATTTATTCCATCATAGTCTGGACGTATCCAAGAGTCCTCCTCTTAGTATGGAGAAGGAAATCTTATTTATACAAAAAACTTGATTTGAAACTAAGATAAGCAATAATTAATTCATATCCACAAATCTCTCATGTTGTTACAACAGATTGTCAATAATTAGAAAGTTAACAATATCTCCAAAATCCTTAATATATTTGATAACAAATCTTATCCAAGATTCCATGATTCTTCTCTATCCAAGATGCTTGAGTGATCTTCCAAAATCCTCATCAAATCCTCAATGGGTGAAGAGGAAATTTGAATTTGGAGCTATGTGATAAAAATTTACATTGTCGCAATCTTTAAATTTACCTGTAATTATTACCAAACTAACCCAACTTTCAAAGATAAGCAAAAACATATTATGTGTCTATCATTTAATCACAAATTCACTTAAAATACTAAAATATATGCATTGGAAAATATCTTAAACCTAATCCCACACAAATCATTAAAATGGACTTAATACAAGGTTACAGGAAGCGGAAAAGGATCAAAAATCAAGGGAAAGGTTGTGAAAAGACGATAAAAGGGATGGTAATTTGGTGACTCAACATCGCAACCCAACTAAACGTGTTTCATGTCCTCATGCAACCCGACAACCGAGTCTTCTGAACTGTGTGATTAGATATTCTACTGAAATATTGGGTAGTAGTGCTAGAAGTAGCAACTAAGTTTCTTGTGGTTGGTTCTTGCGTGACAACCACAAGTCTTGTGAGTGTTGGTTATTATGTGACATCACTTACCTCTTGTACTTGTTCTCCTTCCCGCTGCAACAAAAGAGCTCACCCCTAAACCAATAGTTTGTTCATATTAGCCAAATTTCAATGCTATGGATCCTTATGATTTAAAGGTGTTGTTCCCTACTTATAATCTTAAACATTTCAAGACATATCAATATATGAAGTCAAACTTTTGAAATCACCCTCAAACTGCTTGTTACAAAAATATGGTAACTCTGAGTTTGACCATGAGCTAGTGCCTTCCTCATTTAGTTTAGAATTATTTCAATAGATACTAAACCATCTCATAGAGACTACACATAAAACCCATGTGATGGATTTTGGTTTGATATTGCACTAATATGCAAATCAATAAATGGTTACCAGATCTATCCTATAACAAACTTTTTGTGGCATACATTTCATTGATTTTCTCAAAATTTACCAATTGGGTTCTTGGGAAATTTTGTGGGGGTGTTGGTAATAATTGTATGATTCTTCACACCAAAAATCGTGGCCATCAAATGCACACATATCGAAAAATAAGAAAAATTGTTTTAGGTGACAGTGGTCAATTTCTCCAAAAAATATGCACTAGATTTTCTTAATATTTTGCAATTTTGTTTCTCTCAATGTAATGCTTCTATCCTCCAAATTTTGAGGCCATCCAATGCACAATTTACAAGATATAAGAAAATCAATTATGCACTCAATTAAAAACAAAGTTTGGGAAATTGTTAGTTTTCAAACAAATTGTTGTACTTTATTTGTTGTTGTAGATGAGGCATGCAATCATCTGTTGTTTTTATATGTGCTTGAGGGTCACTGTTGTAACTGCTAGAAGTTTGTTGATTATATCTCTGCAAAACAAACTTAACACACCTTACAAATACGTGTCAATAAAAATGTGATAATGTTGTTTATGTAGTGACAAGAGGGATGCCATGGACTACTCTCAGTTTCCATGCTAAATTTTATGTAATATTGTTGTCTTCAAACATGCCTACCAACTTTGAAGAGACCTTATAACCACATTATGTCTTCATTTTCACAATTAGTCTCTTCTCAATATCATTTTTTCAAGTACTACTTTCACATCCTCTTCGTTGACACCTTTAAGACCCTTCCAAAGTTTATCATCAGTAAACAAAGAAATATACTCTAGGGATCTTATATTCAAATAAATAAAGAAGTCAAAGCATTTTGAAATGCTTTATTATTGCTAATTGATATGCTAATAAGTTTTTCATACTTGTCCTACTTATCAAGAAGGTGTGGCACCAACCCATATATTTGATTGTATGGCAAAAAGAAAATCCAAGACAAGGATGTCATGCATTATTGGGGACAATAGTTGAGCATTACATGAGACCTATATATAATGGCATGGTGACCAACCCTTATTCATTGTTCAACTTTTCACAAATTGTTTCCCAATCTACCACTGGATGACTCGTTTGTTGGGTTTATTTTACGAGACTCAAGATTGGAAATTGGTGCATTCTTAACAAATATTAGTATAACAGTCCCACGGGTTCTATTTTATGCTTAGAAAATAACCAATATTTAAACAAACAATGATCTTTGTACATCTGAAGAAATAGAATTTCAACAATAGGATTTGTTAATGGCAGTATGATTGCAATTAAAGGAAGTGTCACAACAAGAGTTACTTATAGCAACACCATGAATGAAAGATGCAAAATAAAGGTCTGTAAATGTTCAATTTAACAAAACCCCCTTCATGTTCAACCAAAATCAAGATCTGGACCTTTGATACAAATCTAGTGTAAAACTGAAAACAAAGTGTTGACCTGCCTAAGTGGCCTTAGAAAAATGCATGCCAATGATTGTAGATGTTTCCTTTGAGGAAATTGAGACATGCTGACTAAATTTTATCAAATTGTTGACAAAATCCATGACTCAGAATTTTCCATCTAATCTTCATTTACCTGTACAAAATACGTCAAGTTGGTCATTTTTGTCGTTCTGTTTTTATAAGCCCGTGCACAAAAATTTATGCCCCGGGCTCATTTTAAAGACAAATTGAATGCTTCAAGTTGTGAATGGTGTATTTCATAATTTCTCATCTTTCCACAATTACATGTTTTCATTTTGATGAATAAAGGCACTACTATGCAAAAATACTTAAAGTCTACCTTTCTTATACACACTGGTTAAACGTATAAAAATTCCTTAAAAAACATGTCCACACATCCCTCCTTGTGCATTTTTTGATCATTTTGAACATGGATTTACCTAAATGTTTATATTGTGCACAATACCCATGTCTCGATTTTTCTTTATTTGACCTTGGTTGCATGCAAATGTCGTGCAAAAAGTGTCCTTAAAGCAGATTTGACCATTTCGAAATTGCTAAGTTTGACTTTCTCCCCTAGAGCAACCAATTTGAGTTTGTTGTGGTTTGATAAAAACTAAATCATGTCTTGATCATCTAGAACAACCTCAAAGTGGAAAATTTTGATTTGAGGAAACACAAGTATGTTGACCAATGAATGGCTATCGGATCTGTACTATGGTTACGTGATCATTACTTTTGTTACCGGATTTGCACTATGGTGAGTTTTTTATGACATCGATGTTTGACCTATTTGACATTTTTTGAAGTACCCCCATAGTATATAAATCATCCCCCAACCGTCGTATTTTGATTTGGATTTGTGCTCATATGCAAACCAATGAGGGTTACATGAACAACAATAGTCATATGTGGGGAAAATGTCTATCACCATTGTATGAAATTAAGTGATATGGGATCAAAAAGGCAGTATGAGAGTATGGGATCAAAATGTATGAATGTATCCCCCCTCAACTAAAGGGTGTTTCCATCCCTCAAAAAAATTGAAAATTAGGAAAGGGACTATGAGAGAAACAAAGAAAGCATAAGGGGCATAAAGAATTTTCCAAGTACACTTTTTTCTAGAATCAAGGAATTAATGATTAAAGATTAAAAAAGAAACATACCTTCACCTACTTGAGGTCCCTGGGATATGCAACAAGTATATGACATCCTGAGGAGAAGGAGAGTTGAGATGGTCCATAATGGTGATTTAAATTGAACTAAATAAAAAAGAGCAATGTAGAATCTCAATCATGTGGTACTTGTAGCTTGAGATCTAGGAACTTGTAACACAATGGTCAATAGACTAAGATCGAGAATAATCTTCTAATGGAGTAGCAAGCTCGATATTTTTTTTATTTAAGGAGCAATGAAACTCAAATGATTTTAATTTCTCTTTCATTATTTGCAAATATTATCCACTAGCACATTGGTTTTCAAACAAGATGTATCCAGTTGTGCCCAAAGGGTTTTCAAAATAACAAATTATTATTCTTGAGGAATTCCCACCAAAAAGATAGTTTTCAAGCACTCCACGGTTTGATGGCACCTGAAACAGGTTTTCACCATCAATTTTTTATTTGTGGAAAAGGATAAGACAATGAGGTAACTCAAAATTGTAAGTGAGTTGAGTGACATAATGGCATGGGTTAAGGGTGGGTAGAGAAAGAAAGTATGAAAATTTTGTGAAGGGAAGCAGACTGGAGTTATGATGGAATAATAATAGTCAAAACAAAATATTTAGCTTGAAGGTTGACCACATAGGAAAGTGAAACTTCATGAACTTCAACATTTTATTGAGCTGGAACGAGGGAAAATGAATGGTATACCATGGTAGAATAGGATGAATATTGGATCTCAGAATACAATCCACTAATAACGATGGTATGATGGATGGAAATTGACTTCTATTCGATACAGATCTTCATTTCATATCAGTCATTGATCTCTATCCATCTGGAAAATTTTAGTACTGTTGGTGTTGTTGGTCAACAAATGGATTTTTATTATACTGAGATCCAAGGATCTTGAGCCTATATGTGATTTCAACGTCTCATTATGTTGCATTTCATTTTATGTGGATTCCTAGATGACATTCCCTTCTAAAAAAAAATTGGTCTTCAAAAACACTCATCCATGGAATGACCTTTTGGATCCTCTCAAGACCTGCAAAAAGACTAGCACTTACCTGCAATAAAATGTGAGATCGTGGAATAATAGAGGTGCATAGTCTCTCTTCATTCAATACATACATAAAAAAATTACAAGTAGTGCTTATAAAATAATTCCAAGGAATAAGTTGGCCAGCTACACTACACAACAATGTTTTGTTGATGAATTCTTCATTCAACATATAATTTGAGTGATTAAAAATCCATATTGAATTGTATTCATATGGATACCTCTAGTAGAAACATGTTTTCAATGTAAGTTTAAATGATGTGTCAAACATGCTCAGGAACAACCAACTTGATGGAGTTGTTTTCGAATTTCTGCCTATACCAACAACCACTAGATTGAGCATAACATTTTTCGTTAAAGTTCGTATCTATGTGATTTTAATTGGAGATTGAATTAGGTTCATTTTAATATCTCCAATATAAACAATTTTTTAACATGCCATGATTTGATGTCTCAAAACTGTTGATGAACAGACCTAGGAGGCAAAGTTTAACTATGTTGGTTTTAAGACATGCAGTTACTAAATGTGGCATAACGTTTTCACCTGACCTCAAAATGGAATGATTCAAGTTGCGCCTTAAATTATACTTGAACGAATATCTCCCTCAAAAAATGTTTCTAAATAAGATGATTTGAAATATGAAATATGCTCATGAACAATCAACATGCAGATTTATCACAATGCATATTTTATGACCAACAATTACTAATTTGGTCGTAATTTTCACATATGAAATCAAAATGAGGTGATTCAAGTTGGATTGGAAACCATATTCCAAGGGATAGCTCCCCATTTTTTTAATGTGTTTTCATTTGACCCCTCAAATCATGATTGTACTAACTTTGTTTTTAAGAGATTTTTGAGGTCAAATTGCTACAAAAATAAAAAATCATGTGATTTCTCCTAGACAGAGATGTTGGATGTATGAATTTATCAGTGGGTTTATCTATAAGGATATAATGATTCTATCCCCAAAAATATCTAATACCCATCACATATATCTTAAATATGGTCCTTAGAGAACTTATGGTGGCTAAATTAATTTGTAGCAATTTACATCATTACTTCATTATTGAAATTCAAACTTTTATTTTATACAGATTACCGTGAATGGTTTGATTGTCCTTTAGTGAATGTTTTTTCTTCCCTTTTTAATCCTGAACCCTTCCTGTTTTCCCTTTTTCAGATGCATTCACGCTCATGTATATCTTCCTACCAATGGGTTAGTGGATGGAGTTGTTCTTACTACACCATGAGTGGAAACGATTGAAATAATCCACCAAGGAATGTATCTAAGTTTATTCATGCAATACTAACATAATTTAGATCCAATGGAATAGAGTACCCACTAAATTGCATGTGTGGGTTTTTACATATCATCTTATTGTCTCTGATCCACTATATCTAGAATGTTAGCACCAAAACAAATCATTTACAAGAAAAAGAAAAAGAAAAAAACAAACTATCGATGCTCTAATATTTCAAGCATTTCCCCAACAATAGTGCCAAAAATGTTAGATGATTTATATATTTAAATCATGTTACATTTAATTATCAATTTGGAGTTCGTAAAATTTCAAAATACTAACATTGTATGTGCATAATTAGATCATTTATAACATCTATCTACTTTGAAAGCGCTAGACACGCTTGCATAAGGAAAACACACTTGCATGAATTTAAAATCTAATTCGACCACTCTTGGTAATGATCATAGAGTTGGGCATTGGTTTTACTATTGGGATCTTGCTATCACCAAGTTATCTCTTTGCTAGTCTCAAACTTTCCAACTTTCGAGAGATCATCATTCCATTGTTGGTGAAATAGAAAACACAGAACACTTGCATCAATGTAAAGACTAACTATGAAAGGAAACACACTTGCATAAAGGAAACACACCACACCTTGAAAGAAAATAAATCATACTTGTAAAAATAAATAAACTGAATTAAAAGACATCATGCATTAAGAAACACTCTATTCTCTTGTTGTGGGCCCTTGCTTCTATAGAATAGAGTGCTACTATTAATATACAACATAAATAAACCAATATAATTTCAAATTACATGAATTATAAAACTACAATTTATAATACAACAAGAATCATACAACTACAATCTATATGGACACAATATCTCCTGAAATGTAGTTTATTCCATCATAGTCTGGATGTATGCTCCAAGAGTCCTCTTGGAATGGATAAGGAACTTTTATTTATACATAAACTTGATTTGAAACTAAGATAAGCAATAATTAATTCAAATCCACAAAATTTCCATGTGGTTACAATAGATTGTTGATAATTAGAAAGTTGGCAATATCTCGAAAATCCTTAAGATATTTGATAACAAATCTTGTCCAAGACTCTATGATTCTTATCTATCCAAGATGATTGAGTGATATTCCCAAATTCTCATCAAGTCTTCAATGGGTCAAGAGGAAATTCAAATTTGGAGCTAGGTGATAAAAATTTACATTGTTGCAATCTCTAAATGTACATGTTATCATCACCAAACTAACCCAAGTTTCAAAGATAAGTGAAAACATGTTATTTTTATATAATTTAATCATAAATTAACTTAAAACACTAAAATATATGCATTAGAAAATATCTTGAACCTAATCCCACATAAATCATTAAAATGGACTTAATACAAGGTTACGAGAAGCAAAAAAGGATTAAAAGTCAAGGGAAAGGTTGTAAAAATATGATAAAATGGATGGTAATTTGGTGACTTAATACCTACGATTATTTGGGCCTACAAAACTACCTATAAGATATTGAATGAATAAACTCCTTTAAATTAGTTTATGGTTAAGAGGTAGGCATGCTACTACATTTTAGAGAAGATGCTAATAAGGTGGCCAAAGTGTTGAAATTTAACTCATCCCAAGCTAGAGAGGATCAAATATATCAACTCAAAAAACTATAAGAAGAGAGAATGATATCACTCCTTCATTAGGAAGTTCAAAAACAAAAACAAAAAGGTTGGCATGATAGAAATTTGAGGAAGAAAGAAATTGGAATTG
>JASDQU010109642.1:157319-170997 GCA_032191745.1 Picea mariana | reverse complement strand
TATATATATATATATATATATATATATATATAACTTCTAAAATAAACAAACAAACGAAACCAAATAACAGACTAACCTATTAACGCATCCAATGTTTGTTCAATAGGGGATATCCATCCACCTTATCCGAAAAGTAAACCTGCAACGGATCTTACGATTGTTCCAAAACAAATGCGAAACGAATGTGCTGAAAATTGAGTTATGATAACAGAACATATAATGGAGACAGTCACAGTGATTTTTATGTTTTGCAAGTAACTATGACGAGAGAAGCCTTCTTGTAAGAACTTGCATGTAAATATTCAAAAGAAAATAGAGATAAATCTCATAATTTAAATTGGATAGATGATCACTGTGTATTGTATCTGAAACATAAGATATGCACAGTATATAAAAGTGAATTATATCAACTTGCAATAAATCATGATGACGAAAGCAATCACCATCTATTATCAAATCGAAATAAACATAACTTGAATCAAAACATCATACAGAAAAGATAAAGTTGTAACGTGCATTCTGTTCCATTCAAGTCTGTGATAAAACGCCCATACTCTTGCCCCAGGCCGAGATGATGCAATGTTTAAAAAATGATATGTTTTTATAGGTCTCAGGAAACATAACTGTTTCCTATTCATATGATCAAATTGGTTTCAAAAATAAAGGGGGATGCAACCACCCTGATTTCACTAGATATCCAAAAACTAACAACAATCTAATTATGTTTATTCAAAATACATAATAGATATGACTTGGAAATCTTAAAAGTGACTCATATCATCTTTGAAATCATGGGCTCCTGAATTATCCTGAAAACAAAAGAAAATAGGAAGATCTCAGATATGTTTTCTGTCATCAAATCAAACAATTCGAATTTTCTTAACTGGCTATAGAATCTTGTGATTCTGTAGCTAGTTATAATAGAAAATGCAATCTCATTTTATTTAATAAATAAAACAAGCTAATCTTAATAATAAAAATAGTTTATTCAATCAAACCAAATAACCTAACTTAAGAATGACAATAATCATGCTATATAAAACAAAATCATACTTCTAATCATAAAATCAAATCGTATCATGAAACTTTGGAGTTAACGATAGTTGTAGTTGCCTCTACATTTTTAAAAATCACATGACCTGTGGTTTTCAAATGCTTCTCCTTCCCTTGGATGATGGATTCAAGCCTATTGTTTTCATTTGTTAACATATCAGCCTGTTCTTTTAAAAACTTGACCCGTGATTGTAGAAACGAGACATCAGTATAGTATATGTCGATCCATGATAGGCACACATCACATTGTGACTGTAAGGAGTTTGCATTAGAATGAACAACATTACGGGTCGGAGAATCCTCCATACGGATGGCAGATTTATCGCAGATATGGATACCAGGAAACTCAGGGTTGTCTTTTAGACAAGGAGACAAATTATCGACAAAGTTATAGGGTTGGTTAGGGTATAACCCGAATGACATAGGGTCTTCTTCAGCAAGGAATTTGTCAATTTCTGAGCTAAGCTTTCGTTTACTTCAATCATGCTGATTGGGTCTGCACAGGAGTTTGTTTTATTTCAAAGACTTTGAGAAATCAGCCAACAAGCTCTTTTGTTTTTGAAATTGACATCAACATTACCTTTTAACTTATTTCCTGTGGGTTTCTTCACAGTTTTAATACAATCCTTTAGATGTATAACCGGTTGACTATCCTATTGAATGACCTTAGGGTAGCTCGAGGGTTCGCTATTAGGGGGGAAATCACAAGCCTGGGGAGGTGGAAGAGAGGTCGTTGGGTTCACAATGGTTTTCTCAACGATTGGCTTATATACTTCTCCCAATTCAGGGTTACCAAAACCATTTCGCGTAATAAACGAATCCCAACAATCATTTTGCGACTCTAACTGATGCATGAGGATGATTTTAATCAGGCCATGATGAAAAAGACTTGAGTCTGACCTCTGTTTCTTAAATCTTTTCCCCATTTTATATAGACTTCTGAGTAGGTAATATAGCATATTCAAAGGAAAACCAATAAAACCCGTAAGCAGACATAAATGATATAGAAAAACCAATCTGAACTGTCCCTCGCATGTGATAAATTGCTTCACTACAGAGAGTAAATCATGCCACCGAGTTTTCAGGAACGAAATTGGCATACCTCTATCACAGCTGGTTATTTTTCACAATGTAAATAGTAGGGTCCAAGGGACTTCCTCCACTTTCGTGTTTTTAAACCATTTCTGACCAACCGCTTGCAATC
Organism: Picea mariana; assembly: GCA_032191745.1. NCBI lineage: Eukaryota > Viridiplantae > Streptophyta > Pinopsida > Pinales > Pinaceae > Picea > Picea mariana. The sequence continues at coordinate 168,740 of JASDQU010109642.1, read as the reverse complement.
TTGTTTCTTGACTCAGGAACTCTTCGGTTACTTCCAATTGCACATCACCAAATTTTTCCCTACAACCATCAAAGGTTAAGGCAAACTCTCGGGCGACCTGAAGATTAAAACCCTGAAACTTTTTGATGAAAATATGTCAGTCATTCCTTTCGAAATCTTCCCTAGCATTGTCATATGAGAGCAGGGTTTGGATACCATTTGGTTCAATCCTTACTACTGGAGCCATACTGGATGAGAGGGAAATCAATGCACATCATACAGGTAGGGTTTGAAAAAAATGAAACAAAGCCATAGCCCCGAGCCTAACAATACATGTTGTAATGATTCAAACGATGGGCATGGTGTTTAATCAAAACGCGTGCGAAGAGTCTTGTGAAACCCGAGACCATACTAAGGAGTAATGGCAATCTATACATCGTATGCCACCTTAGTATCGAGTACAAGCTAGGAACAATGTGCTCAAACAACATAAGTGTAGACATCATGGTTTGATTGCAAAGTTGGGTAAGTTTACAAAAATCGAATAGTCAAGAGTTTCATGAAAGAAATGTGATCAAAAATCAAACCAAAATCAATACAAAAATCGAATGGTGGGGTCTTGTGTTTGTTAAAAATATCAATCTCCTAGGCATGATTAGAGTTGACAGGGTCAAAAACAAAACAGGGTAATATCTTCATGGAAAGGAATTAAACTCCATGACAAATTAAATAAACCATTTTCCTTCAATGAAACTTTTTAAAACAAAATGGTAATTACAGTCGCAAGTTTTCATGCTTTTAGTCATGAAAACGAAGCATGCATAGATGATAAGTAAAAAGCGATGATTCACAATTGTTGTTTAGGAGACTACTTATGAAGAGTAATAAAAAATCATAAACCCTGTGTAGGCAGCTCACGTAGGTCATTTTATAAAAATAACAATTATATTATTGCTGCCAACAGTGGCGACATGCTGGGAGAAGCAGTTATCTATGTTACATGAGCGAGTTCAGGTTAGAAAAATCTGAAAATCTTCAAATCGAAGAACAACCCAAAAATCATTTGAACATCTCAAATAATCATAACGCAGTCCAGTTTTAGATAACTTTTATTTTTTAAAGAAATGAAAACTGGGGACAAACTTGGCAAAAGAAAGTCACGATGTTAAGTTAAAATCTCCAATAATGTTGACAGGGCCACTGCTACCAGCAGGCGTCCATAGCCTCGACAGGGATGTCAATTAACCCACTCTGATGTCTGTATCCTGTTAAGAAATTTCAGATCAGAACGAAGGACGTTTAAGGCCAAAATGAAATCCATATATGAGAGTTTTCTTTTACCTAACATTGCTTCACTGCCAGCGGGCCTGTTCAATACTCCGACGAAGTTATCTTGGCATCATGCATGCATTTACCCGCTGCCATCAGACCTGTTCAGTGTCCCAGCGGGTTTACAAACACTTCCCACGGCTCTCTGAGAGTTTATTCATATTATAGTTGTTTAAAATATTCAATAGAGCGGGGTGATGCTGAAAATTCCAGTCTTTATGTCACAGACCTTAAAAAAAAAAAAATTGTGTTGTCCTTCATCAAGATCCAAAATTAGTTCATTAATAAAACCAACTTTCAAGAACAGGGAGACATCGTTGAGTTTCTCTCTTAAAGAATAGGGACAGCGTAAAAATATTTTTATAGATGGTCATGAATATTTTCAATTGAATATTGAAATCGAGAAAACGCTTTTCAAACAAAAAGTCATCTTTAACAAGGCTACAATTTCAGAAAAATACAGCAATTGATGTTCTGACAATTTTCAGCAGTTATTTTCGAGGGGAAGTTTTTTGTTTTCTTTGTCTGAGCTAACCCGTGGTGCAGGCATGTGTGTTTCAAAAGAAAGACCGATAAACAGAAAATGAAAACCAAAACAAACCAAGAAAGAAAAACAAAAAGCAAGTAAAACAAAAAATATTTACAAAGGGTGTATGGGAGCGTCATCAGTGAAGTATTTTTTGAGAGCTTGGCCATTCACCGAAAAGGTGTCTGGTTGTCCCTCTAAATTCTGCCGGTGAAAGGAACTGGGACCCAGTTTCTCAGCAATTAAAAATGGTCCCAACCACAAGTTCTGAAACTTAGTATGCTCTCCTTTTCCCTCATGAGGTTTCTCCCACTTAATGACAAGGTCGCCTACGTCAAAATTTCTGTCAGAGGCAGAATTGGAATCAAACAAGTTTTTAACAATGAGTTGATGTTGATCCAATTTTCATTTTGCTTGAGCCCTTACTTCCTCTAACTTTAGCAAAGCATTAATCCGACTCTCCAAGGGTGGACAGTCTTCTTCTTGCACCTTCTGTGATAACTGCAGAGATGGAAGAAGGACATGCGGTGGAAGAATCGCTTCCCTGCCGTAAATGAGAAAAAAGGGAGAATTACCAACAACAGTTTTAGGAGTTACCCTGTCAGCCCAGATCGTATTCAATAGTGCGTTATGCCAGTTTTTATGGTTTTCGGAGACCATTCTCTTGATGATTTTGATCAAGTTTTTATTAGTTGACTCCGCCAAACCATTGCCTTGGGGGTAATAGCTGGCAGAGTACTTTAATTTTATTCCTTTTTCTAGAGAGAAATCATTCATTTCAAGAGACGAAAAATAGGAAGCATTGTCAAATACTAGGCATTCAAGAATACCGAAACGAGTGATAATATTTGAATTCAAGAAGGATTACCTGACTGGTGTTTACAACTTTTAACGGGGCAGCCTCAGACCATCTGGTGAAATAATAAGTGGTTTTTATGATGTATTTATGTTGCTGCAAGGATGTCAAATTGATTGGACCTATAATATCCAGGCCCCATTGCTGAAAAGGGGAGTCTACCGAAACTGGTTGCAGTGGAAATGTTGGTTTCTGTAATCGTCCAGATGCCTTTTGACAAATTACACACTTGCGACATAAGGCATGAGTGTCTTTGAAAAGGGTAGGCCAGTAATAACCTGCTCTTAATACCTTGTGGGTGGTGGTGTCTCCACCAAAATGCCCACCAGCTTCCCCTGCATGTATCTCCAATAAGACTTTTTCTGCTTCATCTTTTTCAAGACAACGCATAAGTATTCCATCAAAATTTTGGCGAAACAAAATACCGTTAATTAGTTGAAAAGAAGCAGATTTTATTCTTAGTGCTCTCCTTTTTTGGGGATCAAGGTGACGGGGAGATGATCCGTGTATAAGACAAAATTTGATGTCGTCGTACCAGTGACTAACAAGGTTTTGTGCACAACATATTTAATTTTGATGGTGCTGATCTAGATTTAACATATCATTTTCATTTTGTTGTTCTATAGCTAAATCGACAACCAACTTACATAAACCTTGTCCTCTAACAATTTGTGCTGGGGTGATTTCTATGTCATATTCTTGTAAGGATGTGACCCAGTTTGCCCTTTTTTCACCCAGTTCTTTCTACACTAGCAAATTTATGACAGTAGGGTAAGGGACAATGATTTTTGTCCTAGATTTCAGCAGATAAGATCAAAAGTTTTTTACTGCTTTAAAAACAGCATAAGCTTGTTGATCCACTGTTGGGTAATTAAGTTTTGCTCCCTTAAAGGCTGAGCTCATAAAGGTAATTGGGACTTCATTGTTTTCATCATTCTTTTGGGTTAGGACAATGATGTAAGACCGATCAGAGGAAAATGTGTAGAGGGTGAAGTCTCGTGAAAAATTAGGGCTCATTAGGGAAGGAGCGTCTACTATAGCCTTTTTTATTGATTCAAAATCATGACTTTCCAAGGATCCCCAATGATACTGTACATCCTTTTTTATTAAATTTTGTAATGGTTTGACCATTTCTGAAAAGCTGGGGACGAATCTCCTAACAAAGTTTATCTGTCCTAAGAAAGATTGCATGGACTTTTTTGAAGAGGGAGTGGGCAGTTTCGAACTAACTTGGGTCCTTTCAGGGTCAATAATCATCCCTTCATTTGATACAATGAATCCAAGGAGCTTACCTTGTTCTACTGCAAAGACAGATTTTTTAGGATTTAAAGAAATTCCGTACTTATGACATTGTTGTAGAACAGAGCTTAGATGAGCTAGATGATCTCCTTTATTTTTTTAAAAGATAGTGACGTCATCTAGGTAAACTAATATAGATTGATTGATTAATATGCGGAAGGTGATATCCATCACTCTATGAAAAGTGGCACCGACATTTATGAGCCCAAAGGGCATCTTCCTATAAGCGTAGGTGCCCCATGGCATACGGAAAGTAGTTTTGAGCTGGTCTGGGGGAGACATAAGGACTTGGTTATACCCTGAAAAACCATCCAACAAGGATAATCTTTCAGAACCAAATACTTGTTGAAGGATCTACTCCATGGGAGGGACAGGGTAGTTGTCTTTATCAGACGCTCGGTTAAGATTTCGGAAATCGACACATAGTCGGATTTCACCACTCTTCTTCCTCACATGGATAAGATTAGAGACCCACTGTGTATGCCTTACTGGGAATATTATTTTAGCATTCAGGAGTTTGTTTAATTCTTTCTTGACTGTTGGTTCGAGTTTTGAGTGCATCTTTCTTAACTTTTGTTGAAAAGGTTGGGTCTGGGGTTTCATGGAAATAATGTGTTGTATGATGTTAGGATCAAAGGTTTTTAAGTCGTCGTATGTCCAGGAAAAGACATCTTTGAATTTCTTAAACAAATTAATAAATGCTACTTTTTCTTGCTTAGAACATCCCAACCCCAAATTGATGCACTGTGGGTTGTCTTTAGTTCCCAAATTTACTTTTTCATGTGTCAAGGAAGAACTATCCGTTTTACAATTCACTGATTTTATGAACTTATCGTGAAGATCATAAAATTTTTCTAATCTAACCACAGATTTCGGGATAGATTTTACCATGTCCGATGCAAATTTCGGGGATCTCGGATCTGGTATTACCATAAAGTTGCGAAGATTTTTGTCGTGGGTACCTTCATCGATCACTGCGCCCTGGAAAGTTTCTTCCATGTGCAAAAAACTGATGATCTATTGATCGTCATCGAAGACTCTGCAATTTGTGATGTTGTCCAGGACAGATGGTCTAAACAATAATTCGACGGAAAACGCATTCGGAGATAGGCCCTCTGCAGGAAAAATTTTTGAGGCAACGTTAGCTAACAAATCAGCCTCAGAATCATTCAATCTAGGAATAGAATTTATGCTAAACGCAGAAAAATTGTTCATCAAATTCCACAACTCAGTCTGATAGCTTTTCAGATGCGGAGATAAATAGTGGATAGAATTTTTTACCTGTCTAACAACAATTTTTGAATCACCAAAGACAGTCAAATTCTAAATGTTCAAATCTAGTGCTTTTCTGAGACCTTGCAGGAGTGCCTCATATTCAGTTGTGTTGTTTGTGCATTTGAATTCTAACCGGCAAGCAATTAAATTCTTGTTACCTACTGGATCAATGAGCACACACCCTACACCAACTCCTTCCTTAGATTTTGACCCATCGAAGTAAAGAGACCATATTTTATTTTTTTCAGGTGCATGTGGCCACTGAGAGAAGGCTGTCGACTACGTGCATGTCATAATTTTGGATTGTTGTTCCGAGTTAGTGATGGTAGAAGTTTTGGCCATGAAATTACCGAAAAAAGTGTCCATCCCCTATATTTCAGGTGAATTGGCAGAAGCGGTGAATGGTTCATTGGGATCATTTAAATCAATTACCATGAACTTAAGATAACGTTCACAATTTACCTTGATTCTGTTAGGCTTTCCATTCTCGGGCAGCCATAAGTGAGACCAATCCGTTGCAAAATAGCCATGTAGTTGTTCTAACCAATCTCTACTTAAAAACAAACCATATACTTCTGGGATATATACAACAATGATATCAATCACTTGATGGACTTTAGGATTAGATGATAATCTGATAAGCACATTTTTTAGTTCGCCTATCACTTTAACACTAGCTCAATCAAGATGGTTAATTTTCAAGCTGGACGGTTGAACTTCGGCATTAATTTTTTGACAGACAGACCAAGACATTACGTTTGATGATGCACCTGAATCTACCATACAGTTATGTACATGCCTATTGAAAATTTCAAAAGTCAACAAAAAGGGAGGGACATTTCTACGAGTATTAATAGCAGAAGTTTTTTTTTTTAATCGCAGCCCCTGAAACTAGTTTATCTATATTTGTTACACTTTTTACAGCGAGGTCTCTTTTATCGAAAGGCTCTGACGTCGTTTTGGTGGAGACCTTTTGGGGTGTTTTGGAGTTATTTTCAGCAACTTTGTTGTTGTTTGGATTATCATTTTTGTTGTTTTCTACAATATTCTGCAGCATCTTTTGCAAAAGAAAAGGGAATTTTAATAATTCATAAACAGAAATGTTAGCCCTAAGATTTTTTAGATCCTCAATCAAATCATACTCTAAACTTGGGGCTACTGAATTCTGTTTAGTTTCAATTGATTTAGACTTTTTTGGAGGTGCATTAGTTACAATTTCAAAAGAAGACTTATTTGTTGTATTGCTCTTGGTATTGTAAGGATGCACTGTTTCGAAATTAGCTTGAAAAATGCTATCCGAAAAATGTCCAAAAATGTTTGGGGACGCTTCGTCCTCTTCCACTATCTCTTGTTCAGCTACTTCTTTGGGAATCTCAGGAGGAATAAAGTTATCATGTGCTTCTAGAATCGTTTGAATAGAAAATTATAAGCTTTCTAGATTTAGGCCTTCAGAATTTGAGTTAGGCCGGTTTGTAGGAAAAGGCTTCCTAAAAGGGGGTTTGTAAGGCCCTTTGCTTGAAAAAGATTCTTCAGCTGACCTTTTCAAATCTATAACTTGATTAGATAACTTCTGAACGACCTTCTATAGGTTTTCTAGATCTGAACTATCTGGTTGAGTTTTGTTTTGGGGAGGTCTAGGAAGGATTTAGATTTTCTTCTTGGAGGATGAAATAGTCTCTACCTCGTTAAAGGTATTGTCTTTTAGGTTGAGGATGTCTTTCTCAATTTGACTTGTCTCTTCGAAGGCTTCTAACAATGTGGCTTTCTTGGACCTTTTTACCCAAATGGATATGTTTTGATGTAAGGCTTTCGTGTAGTATGCGACGATAAGATTTTTAGCAGGCATCGAATTCGTGGGGATTCGGTTCTTTAATGTCAGGAAACTTTGATTAAATTCTTTTATCTTTTCTTTGGGGTTCATCTTTAAACTAGAGAGTTCCATGACTAGAACTTTACGAGACTTATCGTCTCCAAATTTCTCAAGGAAACAGGACTCGAATTTATCCCATGACACGATGGTGTGGGGTTGTTGGGCAAAGTACTAGGTGGAGGCATTGCCTTCAAAGGTGTAGGGAAACAATCTGCACACTACGTCTTCATGCTCAACACTACGGAGCCTAATGGCTAGCATAAATTTTTTGATATGATCTTCAGCAATTTGCTTCGAATCAAGGTCAAATTTAGGGAGCCATTTCTCCAGGTGTTTAGGTAAATGATGTTGGGGCCCAGGTATGGCCAATGCATCTTGGTCAAGCCAAGGTCTGGCAAGATTGTTCGGATTGGCCATAGGTGTGGGTGGTGTCGAAGGCTGAGATGAGGAACTGCCTTCGTCTAAGAATTCTTCTTCAGAAGAAGAAGGAGATGATGGGGGTGGTGATGGTGGAATACCAGATCCTCCTACTACAGGAGTGAGGATATGATCTAGATCTGTAGGGTTTAGGGTAAGATCAGTACCTTCCAGTTTCTCCCTGATATCAGAGAAGTCTAATGGTTGGTTCAAAGGCTAACCTGGTTGTCTAAAATGGGCTAAGGCACTATGCATTCTTATGAGGGATTGACGAACAATTTCTTATATGTCGCCCCCCTGGGGGGTTTGGAGTTATTGGTTCAACGGTGATCCGTGGAATATCGTTTGATGTGGTTGTTGTTTGAGGGACAATGTTGTCATCTGAGAAACTTCTTGTTACTATAGGTGAGCGGGTAGGTGGGGTAGGAGTCTTGCGACCTCCTCATGCCATTAATAGTATTCATGCCCTCCTTCTAACGCCATTTGTTGATGGGAGAAATTGACTGCTCGTCAACTGGAAGAGTGAATCCGGTTCGAGGTTGTCTAATTAACCCAATCCGTTTGGATTAATTCACTCCAATGGTTTAGCGACTCTGTTGGCTTATCTAAGTTCTAAAGAAAGTGAAAAATAACTAAAGAAAATACAATACTTAATAAATAACAATCACTAAAATCTATATGTACATTTAAATATATATATATGTGTGTGTGTGTGTGTGTGTGTGTGTGTGTGTGTGTGTGTGTGTGTGTGTGTGTGTGTGTACAATTTATTTAAATAATATATGTTAAATAATTCTATATACAATCTGCACAAAACACAAGTTTTAATCTAAACTCGTAAAAATCAAATGTAAATTGGTTCCTTTAACAACAGTAATAAAGAAAGTGAAAATACTATTTAATTTTTTGGTTTGTTTTCTTGGATGTATACATTCATGAAATCAAATATTAAACTTACTTAATCAAACAGAAAATTATAGGTAATGGAAATCATACCATATATATATAAAACTTCTAAAACAAACAAACAAATGAAACCAAATAACAGACTAACCTATTAACGCATCCAATGTCTATTCAATAGGGGATATCCAGCCACCTTATCCCAGAAGTAAATCTACAACGGATCTTACGATTGTTCCAAAACAAATGCGAAACGAATGTGCTGAAAATTGAGTTACGATAACAGAACATATAATGGATAAAGTCACAGTGATTTTTATGTTTTGCAAGTAACTATGACGAGAGAAATCTTCTTGTAAGAACTTGCATGTAAATATTCAAAAGAAATTAGAGATAAATCTCATAATTTAAATTGCATAGATGATTATTGTGTATTGTATCTGAAACATAAGATATGGACAGCATATAAAAGTGAATTATATCAACTTGCAATAAATTATGATGACGAAAGAAATCACCATCTATTATCAAATCGAAATAAACATAACTTGAATCAAAACATCATACAGAAAAGCTAAACCTGTAACGTGCATTTTGTTCCATTTAAGTCTGTGATAAAATGCCCATACTCTTGCCCCAGGCCAAGATGATGCAATGTTTACAAAATAATATGTTTATATAGGTCTCAAGAAACATAACTGTTTCATGTTCATAAGATCAAATTGGTTTCAAAAATAAAGGGGGATGCAACCACCCTGATTTCACTAGATATCCAAAAACTAACAACAATCTAATTCTGTTTATTCAAAGTACATAATAGATATGACTTGGAAATCTTAAAAGTGACTCATATCATATTTGAAATCATGGGCTCCTGAATTATCCTGAAAACAAAAGAAAATAGGAAGATCTCAGATATGTTTTTTGTCATCAAATCAAACCATTCGAAATTTATTAACTAGCTACAGAATCTTGTGATTCTGTAGCTAGTTATAATAGCAAATGCAATCTCATTTTATTTAATAAATAAAACAGGCTAATCTTAATAATAAAAATAGTTTATTCAATAAAACCAAATAACCTAACTTAAGAATGACAATAATCATGCTATATAAAACAAAATCATACCTCTAATCATAAAATCAAATCGTATCATGAAACTTTGGAGTTAACGATAGTTGTAGCTTCCTCTACATTTTTAAAAATCACATGACCTGTGGTTTTCAAACGCTTCTACTTCCCTTGGATGATGGATTCAATCCTATTGTTTTCATTTGTTAACATATCAACCTAGTCTTTTAAAAACTTGACCCGTGACTGTAGAAACGGGACATCAGTAAAGTATCTGTCGATCCATGATAGGCACACATCACATTGTGACTATAAGGAGTTTGCATTAGAACGAACAACATTATGGGTCAGAGAATCCTCCATACGGATGGCAGATTTGTCGCAGAGTTGGATACCAGGAAACTCTGGGTTGTCTTTTAGACAAGGAGGCAAATTATCAACAAAGTTATAGGGTTGGTCAGGGCATAACCCGAATGACACAGGGTCTTCTTTAGCAAGGAATTTGTCAATTTTTGAGTCTGAGCTTTCGTTTACTTCAATCATGTTGATCGGGTCTACATGGGAGTTTGTCTTATTTCAAAAACTTCGAGAAATCAGTCGACCATCTCTTTTGTTTTTGAAATTGACATCAACATTACCTTTTAACTTCTTTCCTGTGGGTTTCTTCACAGTTTTAATACAATCCTTTAGATGTATAACCGGTTGATTGTCCTGTTGAATGACCTTAGGGTAGATCAAGGGTTCGTTGTTAAGGGAAAAATCACAAGCCTGGGGAGGTGGATGAGAGGTCGTCGGGTTCACAATGGTTTCCTCAACGACTGGCTTATCTACTTCTCCCAATTCAAGGTTACCAAAACCATTTTGCGTAATAAATGAATCCCAACAGTCATTTTGCGACTCTAACTGATGCATGAGGATGATTTTAATCAGGCCATGATGAAAAATACTTGAGTCTGACCTCTGTTTCTTAAATCTTTTCCCCATTTTATATAGACTTCTGAGTAGGTAATATGGCATATTCAATGGAAAACCAATAAAACTCATAAGCAGGCGTAAATGATATAGAAAAACCAGTCCGAACCATCCCTCTCATGTGATAAATTGCTTCACTATAGAGAGTAAATCATGCCACCAAGTTTTTAGGAACAAAATTGGCATACCTCTATCACAGTTAGTTATTTTTCGCGATGTAAATAGTAGGGTCCAAGGGACTTCCTCCACTTTCGCGTTTTTAAACCATTTTTGACCAACCGCTTGCAATCATGTGGCTTGACTCAGGAACTCTTTGGTTACTTCCAATTGCACATCACCAACTTTTTCCCTACAACCATCAAAGGTTAAGGTGAACTCTCGGGTGACCTGAAGATTTAAACCCTGAAACATTTTGATGAAAATATGCCAGCCATTCCTTTCCAAACATTCCCTAGCATTGTCGTATGAGAGCAGGGTTTGGATACCATTTGGTTCGATCCTTACTATTGGATCCATACTGGACGAGAGGGAAATCAACGCGTAGCATACAAGTAGCATTTGAAAAAAATGAAACAGATCCATAGCCCCGAGCCTAACAAAACATGTTGTAATGATTCAAAGGATGAGCAGGGTGTTTAATCAAAACGCATGCGAAGAGTCTTGTGAAACCCGAGACCATACTAAGGAGTAATGGCAATCTATACATCGTATGCCACCTTGGTATCGAGTACAATCTAGGACCAATGTGCTCAAACAAAATAAGTGCACACATCATGGTTTGATTGCAAAGTTGGGTAAGTTTACAAAAATCAAATAGTCAAGAGTTTCATGAAAGAAATGTGATCAAAAATCAAACCAAAATCAATACAAAAATCGAATGGTGGGGTCTTGTGTTTGTTAAAAATATCAATCTCCTAGGCATGC
>JASDQU010109642.1:130835-146116 GCA_032191745.1 Picea mariana | reverse complement strand
ATTGTGTGTCTTCTGTGTTTTGTTTCTGCATTTGTTTTATTTTATTGCTCCGCGGTCCTGTTTTTCTAACATTACACTCCATGACAAATTAACTAAACCATTTTCCTTCAATGAAACTTTTTAAAACAAAATGGTAATTACAGTCGCAAGTTTTCATGCTTTCAGTCATGAAAATGAAGCATGCATAGATGATAAGTAAAAAGCGATGATTCACAATTTTTTTTTAGGAGACTGCTTATGAAGAGTAATAAAAAATCATAAACCCTGTGTAGGTAGCTCACGTAGGTCATTTTATAAAAATAACAATTATATCATTGCTGCCAACACACCCCGAGTTTCATGATCTACATTTCGACCATCAAACTTGTCATGGGTGCCGATCTCTAAAGTATTTCATTCCTCTTTCATGCGAATCCGATCAACCATTCCTCTACATTTAGTATATTTTTGATCATCTATACAACTGCGGGTTCGCGGGTTCCTTGGTTGGCGAGTCCATGAAAAGTTTTATATTCAAATTCTCTCTTGTATGTCCCCATAGCGTAAAAACTACCCCGTCAACTTCTGCTACCCAAACTTTTCCCTCATCCCCTCTCATCCCATCTCCCATACTTAGACAAATTCTCAAATCTATTCCAAGGCATGAAAACCAACGAATGAGAATATGACACATGGTAATGAATGCAGTCATGACACATGGAAACTCAACATTGGAGACACGTGGAAACATAAAATTTGAGAGACATGGTGTGATATTATTGTATGACTCATCATGGTGACTGGGCATGAAGTGGACAACAACAGGATTCCATTTTTTTTTTTTTTATTCGACAATTTTCCAAGGGTCGAATTTTCCAAGCTCCATAATTTCTTTTCTTCTCATGTTACTTGCTAAGTGTATCAAAAACTTAGTGTTATATATCATGAAGAATGTAATATCCCAATGCATGTAGGATATAATTTTAAACCAAAAAGTCAAATTTTATGAAGGGAAGCACGAAATTCATCCAAGGGCCCACATTTGCCCATCAATTTTGATCGACGATGGTTGAGTGTTGATCTTGCAGAGGCCATAACTTGATCTCTGTGTCGGAATCACACAAACTTTATACCATTGGAAAGGTATTTAGATGTAGAAGATGGTGGTATAGGTTTAAAGTGATGAAAGTTTATACATTTTTCTCAGAAATTAAAAATCATTCAACTGCATTTTAAATGGGCTAGCGTGACAACTCGACTTCACGACCTCATATCTTGAGATCCGGGTGACGGATTTGTGCAAAATTTGTATCGTTGGAAATATAGGATGATGAAGATAAAATCATAAGTGATTTCCATGGCTAAAAAATCGATTATAAATCCCAGAAATTTAAAACATAGTCATCCTATTTTAAATGGGAAATTAATTAAATTGTGAAAATAAAAGTTTAATTAAAACTTTTATTAAAAAAGGAGAGGGGTCCATTTTCAATATACTTATATTAATTATGTGATTTAATTAATGATTAATTAATGAGACATTAATTTAAGGAAATTTTCCAAGAAGAAACTTGTACAGGAATTTCAAGAGAGGAAGAAAACCCTAACTACTCAAGTAGTTAGAAAATCTATTCTTAAAAAGAGAAGAGAGGCTTCATCAATGGTTCGAATAATCAGTATTGTGAGAGGGGCAGGGCAGAAGATCATAGGAAGAAGAAGGTACAACCATGGATACACAATTAAACTTCTAATCAAAAGAAATAAATCTCCATTTTCGCCATTCTCTCTATTCTTGTACACCACTTCTCATAGCTTCATGCTTGAATCTCAGAGTTGGGAACAAGACTAGGTTGTTGAGTGTTTTTCTTGTATTCTTTTACAGATTTTTCTCGTATGATCATGGAGTATTTGCAGCCACAAACATGGCTGTCAAAAGTTTTGGTAATGAAGAAAATTTCTCATGAATAAAATCCACAAAGAATTGTTTCAGGGTTGATCTTGACTCTATCTTGTAACTTTGAGTTTTAAGTATGAGATATTTGAGGTTGACCTATCAATTTCTCTTTTATTACTAATTGCAGTGCTCTATTAAAATTATTTGATATAATCAAATCATTCTCTCATATTTCTCATGAAGAAGATATGGATGTGTTTATATATTATTAAGAAGATTGTGTGTGATGTTGATCACAATTTAATTATGATGTTGAAGCCCTCCTTCAATCTTTTATTATTGTAAAAAGACTTTTGTTGTACAGAAGGATCATATTGGGTTATTGAAGAACCATTTTCATATCAATCCAAGAAATAAATATTTGGGATTTGTTTCCTATCACTCTCCCTAATCCAAGATATTCAAAGATATATATTTTAGCCAAAGAGGAGAACCACCTCTTTAAAAACGAAGGGGGACTAATGTAATTATGAGGTTTTCATTTTGGTCCTGACATATTCAAGAATCAACAGGTGAATATGTGTGTCCCTTAGGTTTCTGGACATAATATGCATGTTTCTATGTATATGCATCAAAAGGCCATAAAAAGATTCAAAGTTGTAATCCTTACTATATTCCTTGCATGCTTGACACTTGGTGTGGAGATTCGACATGAACACGTTGAATGGTGTTCTCGAGTTCATAAAGATAATATCTATGAGTTGTCCATCCTTCTTCTAATATTTATTTCTACATTCACTCAATTTCAAATGGAGTTGTTTGACATGTTCCAAATAGTCCTTTATTATGTCAAAGGAATGAATATCAAGAGAGATCAACTCTTTCTCCAACTGCATGACATGGATTTCATCAACTTGGTCAAACAATGACTTTAGCTTCTTCCATACTTGATGAGGGAAGTCAATTCCACTAAGGTGAAACTGAATCTCCCATGAGATATAAGTCGTGATGACCCCTGTAGCCTCATCCTTCTTTCCATCAACAACGGACTTTGCATGATCATTTGTTGGATATGGAATCACAATTTTCATATACTACCATAGGCCTTTACTCTTCAATAGGGTTTCCATGTCTGGTAACCGTGCTGCATAATTTGATCTGTTTAGAACAACATGATCAATCTTTGAAGACATAGTCAATATCTAGATAGAAAGTCTTGTTTCAAAGGTTCCAATCAACAAGCCACCGTTCCAGAGTCAATCACACAACAAATCCGACTCAACAAGGTTTGTGGATAATAGGTCGAGGTTTCAAACAATCAACTTTAATACCATGTTGGGGAAGGGGTGGAACCTGTAATGAAATAGATAGACAATTCCGCAGATAATTGAAGAGGGAATACAAAAAATTTTGAAGACAAAGCTGGTGTCGAAAGACATCGTTTCAACACTTAATCAAAGTGCACTATGATAATAACATCACAATGCAAATTGGACCTTGATATCTCCATATGATATCACATCAAACACTTGATGATAATGATCCATGGGGTTTTCTATTTATAGCCTCAATATCTATCCATCTTCCATAAAATTGAGAATATATTTTCCACATGCAACCATCGGTTATTAGAGTTGACTCTACCAAATCTGCGTTGTCTAGTAAGTTCAAAAATGATGCTCGAATTGACCGCCCTTGCATCCAAATCATAATCGATTGTTGGGCTAGTCGATCCACCGCCCAACTATATTTGACTGTTGGTCGATTTTCAAACCGAAAATCATGTCGAATTCTTGACTGACTAATGTAGAGATCTAGTCAATTGCCTGACCGACTCTATCCAAATATAGGTTGATCGCCCAATTGACTGAATCCAGGAGAAGTGTGATGAACCATCAATGATTGACATTCCAACACACACACAGAGTGAGTGAAAAAGTGAGAAAGCTCGAGCTTAAAAGAAAGTGAGAGAGGGAGATATCAAGAACTTGAGCTTGAGAGAGAGAGAGAGAGAGCATGAGAGAGAGAGAGAGAGAGAGTGAGAGAGAGAGATGGAGAGAAAAAACAAGAGAGAGAGAGAGTGAAAAAGTGAGCAAGCGAGAGCTTGAGACAAAGTGAGAAAGGAAGATCTCAAGATCTCAATCTTGAGAGAGATAGATTGAGCATGAGAGAGAGAGAGAGGATATAGGGAAAGAGAGAGTGAGTGATCCAAAAAGGATCCATAGAAGACTAAGGACAACTCAAAATTCACATAAGCAACTCAGGAAGCTCGGAATGGCCTCAATAGACAAAGAAAGGGAAAAAAATAAAAGTCCTCAAAACTCAGTGAAATTGGCATCATCGTGAAGAGCGCGTTGCAATATTTCCAACGTCGTAAAAGGCTCGTCAAATGGAGTTATGGATCAAAATATATTCACAGTCAAATTTTGGTCAACCTAGCCCAGTTAGCAGGGATGAGTCAGCATCTGTACTATTGATGTCAGCATCAATATGGATGATGTTAGTGTCTATAAAATGTACATGGTACATACAAAGGATGACATGTGTCATGCCAATGCCAACATGGTGACATGGCAGCACTAGAGGCTGCCATGTGTCACTCGTTTTTTACATTTTCTGGTCAATCCGTGGACCAATGAGGAAGTGCCATGTGGCAGTCCATACAACCACATGGTAGACCATACGGAACGTAGTAGGATGATGTGGCAGGTGACATGGCAGGTGAATGTTCAAGTGGATGGTGTGGGCCAATGGTTGGCTACCACATGGCAGTGGGAAAATTCCCAATGAGGGCCCGAAACCGAATTTTCAAAAATAAAAAAGGGGCCTACCAAATTTGGCGACCAAACTACAACTCCGAAAAATCTAAACAATGCTCCAAACTTGGCGATGCTTCCAATCCATATATATATTGTTATAAAAATAAACCCAAAAGGGGAGGCCCATGGGCTCAACTCTGAGACCTCCCCCTATCTAACGCCTTACAATAGAATCCGCCAACTTTTGGGCCAACAAACTATGTTGGTTAGTCCACCCAACATTTGACTTAAATGTTGAGTCTGCCCATGGATGGAAGGAGGGTGCTTGATGGTATGGCCGGGCATTATTTTCGAGACGCACTACAGAGAATTAATTGCAGAGAGCAGGCACGAAAACTGAGACAAGATTTCTCAAGGGCATGGGAGTGCTAGAGTTGGATTGAGGCGTGGAGATAGTCATTTTTGGGTAATTCAACGCCACGAATTCATTGGTATTGTATATTTTCCGATCTGAGAAAATCTCCTGTAACTTAATTCCAGAATGAGGTATACTTATGTATTTTTCCAAATTCTTTCATTGAGTTAATAAAAAGGCCTACCCATTTGAGAGCAGGACCCAGAGTTGTAGTCCACCAAGGACGAAATATGTTATCAATTTTTTGTGTTCATATTTGATGCTTATGTCTCTTCATTATTGAGCTTTTCCTTCTTTATGATGCACTTTAATTTATGCTTATTTAATACAATTCTTTATAAGTCACTTCGATGAAAAGATCCTAGATCATGTTGGTATCAGAGCAGTCATCTTTGACTTGAATTGTTGAGTGTGAATGCTTACTAGGGCCAAGCATAAGCAGGGTGAAGGAAATATTAATACTTCCAATCGCGAAGTTGTTCGTGCATCCTGAAGGAAGAAAATGGAAGAAGAGGACAAGTGTGATGAACAGAAGAAAAACTTCCACATGGTCTTTTATCGCATGTCAGAAATAAAGGGAATAAAAAGGAAGCACAAGATGATGATAATGCTTCGGTAAATCAAGGGGTTGGAGGAGACCCTCCTAAGCATCCATCTTCACCATCAAGTTCTATCTCTTCTTCTTCTGATAATTCTCATCATTCTAGCCATAAAGCTTCTTTTAAGAAGCCATTATTAAAGCTTGATGTAAAATTTGCTTTACCTATGTTTAATGGAGATGCTAATCCTGAAAATCTAGATAATTGGATTTGACAAGTTGAAGTATATTTTCATGTTCAACAGATTGATGAAGATGAAGTTAAAGTTCAATTGGTTTCTCTTCGGTTGGAAGGCACCGCTCTCGTATGGTGGGAGAGAAAATTTTATGATAGAAGTAAGTGTGTTAATCTTCTTTCCTCATGGTCGGAATTTAAATCAGTGATAAGGAAGAAATTTTATCCATTGGGTTAATTACATAAAGCAATGATGGAATGCCAAAATTTAAGACAAAGTAAAGGTCAAACTGTACAAAGTTTCACAGAAGAATTTATGAAGAAATATCTTTCATTAAACATTCCTTTGGATTCTTATGAAACAATAATGAAGTATATTGGTGCACTTCACAATTATATTTGTCATACTTTGCTATTGTTTAACCCCACCAGTATTGATGAAGTTTGTGTGCAAGCCACTCACTTTGAGAACAGGGGAAAGCATGTTCAAGAAGATCCCATAAAGAAACCTTCTAATCTCCCACATAAGCAGTTTAAGAAGTTTAAAAGGACAAAAAGACCACCACTGTAAATATAGAAGAAGGAAAACCATCTTTCACTCATTGCAAGAAAAGTGGTCACGATGATGAACATTGTTGGAAACTACATCCAGAGAAGAGACCGAATCAGTTCAGTGGAAAGTGGAAGAGAAACCCCATTGCTACAGTGCAACAAGATCTTGGTTCCGATTTAGGAGACGAAGGAAATATCAAAGCGGTTGGAGTACAAGGTAAAGAGTCCCTTCATGCTAGTTCAAGTTCCAATAATGAATCTCATGATGATGAAAGAAAGAGGAATGAATTATTTCATATAAGAGTTGTATCTAAACACACTAAGATAGATACATTATTTGATTTGGGTTCCCAAGTAAACTTGATATCTGGAGCACTTATCAAAAAGACGGGTCTTGAAACTAAACCACATCCAAAACCTTATCCTATTGGTTGGGTATGTGATAAAGAAAAACTTAATGTCACCAAGCAATGTAGGGTCAGATTTTCTATTGTTTCAAAGTTGATTGATGAAGTGGATTTGGATGTGGTATCACTTGATATATGTGGCATAGTGTTGGGGAGTCCTTATCTTTATGATAGAAAATAAGTCTTCTTTCATCATGAGAACAAATATCACCTTACTAAGGGAGGAGTGGAATATATTGTTAGAGCCCACAACATGAGGGTAAACACAACACTTGTTAGTGCAGGACAAATGAAGAGACTCATAAACACTAATAAGAGATATGAACTCATGGTCGTAAGGGAGAAAGAGGTTGAAACATCCGACCATAGATGATTTTAGGGGCTAAATTTCACAATTGGGATAATTTTCCATGGTTTTTCCCAAAAAACTATTGACTAATTTCCATTTTTTCTAAAAATGATTTGCCCAAATTCCATAGAATAAAATTATTTTACCCTAAAAATCGCCAAAATTTTATAGAAACTACATAAAATTCTTAGAAATTTGAATATTTTAAAAAAACTATCGCCAAACATTTTACATTTTGCATATTAAGGACTAGTACAATTAGCCCAAGTTTCTACATTTTAATATAAATTTCCATCCTTAAAATCATCCTTGCATCCGATGCTTTCCAAGGATGTGGGCATGTGCGGGATGTTAGTTGTAGAGATGACAGAGATCAAGAAATAGGTACAAGGCTTATTGGATCAAGGGGTCATCATGCCCAACTCATCTCCTTGTGGTTCTTCGATCATGACGGTGCCAAAGAAAGATGGCACATGGCGAATGTGTGTCGATTACTGGGCCTTAAATAAAATCATGGTGAAAAATTGATACCCTCTTCCTTGTATAGATGATTTACTTGATCAGTTAAGGAATGTTGTTTATTTCACTAAGTTGGATTTGCGTAGTGGATACCATCAGATCAGGGTTGCAGAACAGGATTCATGGAAGACTACCTTAAAAACCAAACAGGGATTGTTTGAGTGGTTAGTTATGTTGTTTGGGATTTTTAATGATCCAACAACTTTCATGCATGTGATGAATGATGTATTCAAACCATTTCTAGACGATTTTGTGATTGTATATTTAGACGGCATTCTTATATTTATCGGGACTTGGGATGAACATGTAAGGCATGTAAAGAAAGTACTAGATACTTTGCAAAGGGAAAAGTTGTATGTAAAATTGTCCAAATGTGAATTTGGTAAGACTGCACTTGTGTACTTAGGTGATATTGTAGGAGGAGGACAATTGAAAATTAATCCTTCCAAGATTGATGTAATTGTAAATTGGCTTGAGCCCAAAAGTGTAGCCGAAATACAGAGCTTCTTAGGTGCAGTCCAGTATTGGAGGAGATTCATTTCAAACTTCTCCTTTATAGCAGTTCCTTTGCATGCCTTAACCAGTGTGAAGAACACTTTTCAGTGGGGAGGAAAGAAACAAGAAGCTTTCGACACTTTGAAGGAAAATATCAATACCGCACCAGTATTAGCATTGTCGAATCTTCAAAAACCCTTCGAGATTGAGATAGATGCTAGCGGATACGACATGGGTGTAGTATTGATGCAATATCATAAGCCTATTTGTTACCACTCTAAAACTTTTAACCAAGTTGTTGTTAACTATCCTACATATGATAAAGAGTTGCATGCATTAGTTCAAAGTATAAGGAAATGGAAGCACTACTTGTTAGGGAATGAAACAATCATACATACAGATCATCAACCCTTATAGTATCTCCAAGCACAAACCAAACTACAACAATCTCGACATTACAGATGGATGGGTTTTCTACAACAATTTCATTTGGTAATCAAGTACAAAAGGGTATGAGTAACAAGGTAGTTGATATGCTTTCTAGACCTCCTATTGTTGCTTCTATTATTTTGAAGAATCCTTCTTTATCTCATGATAGCTATGTGGAACAATATGCCATAGATGAATATTTTAAAGAAGTATATGAGAAGCTAACCCATGGTGCACATGTAGAGAACTATTGTCTGCAGGGAAAACTACTCTACCATCTTGGAAAGCTATGTATTCCTACAAGTGAACAAGTCCATGTAATACAAGAAGCTCCCACTTCTCTTGTGTCTGGGAATTTTGGGGTAGGAAAAACTATGGCTCATCTGCAAAGGTTTTTTTACTGGACTCAGATGAAAGAAATTGTAACTAAATATGTAAATGGGTGTGTGATGTGTTCTACTTGTAAGCCCACTAATAGAAAATTGGGGCTATACTCATCGTTGCATGTTCTATCCCATCCATGGGACAGTATCTCCATGGATTTTGTAGGGGGGTTACCAATGTCGAAAGGGGGTCATGACTATTTGTATGTTGTAGTGGATAGGTTCAGCAAGATGTGTATCTTAATTCCATGTAAAAAGCATCTCACTGCTTAGCATACTACTAATCTCTTCTTTCAGTATGTTTGGGTTCACTTTGGGTTACCCACATCCATTATCTCAGATCGACATACTCGATTCCTTGGGGATTTTTGGACAAGTTAGTGGAGAATGATGGACACCAAGTTGAAGAGGAGCAATGCTTTCCATCCACAGACTGACAGGCAAACAGAGTTTGTTAACTGAAAAATGATACTTTTGCTTAGAGGCTAATGCAACAAGCATCCCAAGGTATGGGATGAACATATACCCTATGTACAACATGCTGACAATCGAGCCTTACATTCCTCCACTCATTGTTCACCTTTTGAGACATGTTTTTGGTATTTACCTAAAGTTCCTTTAGACTTGATATATGGGAGAGATGTTGATTCAAATGAAGAAAGAAATGAAGACAGAGCCCACAATTTCATCCAGAGGATCCAATAGGTACACCAAGTAGTCAGGGAACAGTTGGAGAAAATTCAAGCACAGTATAAATATCGGCATGAAAAACACATGGTTGATCATAAGTTCCAGGTTGGAAACCAGGTATGGCTTCACATCAGCAAGGAAAGATTGAATGGTGAAGGCAAGAAACTCAAGCCCATCCGTTATGGATCCTTCACTATTTTGGAGAAAAGTGGTACTAATGATTTTCATCTAGATATTCCACTTTATATGCAGATCTACTCAGTTGTAAATGTGGAGAAATTGAAACTTTTTTAGCCTCCCATGATCATGGATCTGGGTGAGGAAGTTTCAATACCTTCAGTTGATAAGTTTGCTCCTCATAACTTGGATGATTTAAAGGAAGATTTCATCCTGGACAGAAGGATGAGGACTTCACGCAAGGGTGATCTTGATTATCTTCGAGTAGGATTAAAGGGCACACATACAAGCAAGGCAAAGTGGATTGAGAAGGACAAGGCGAGGGAACTCTTCCCTCACTTATCTGTTGATTGATGAAAGCTTTTGGTGGTCCAAAAAGCTCTCAATGGGAAGGTGTGATCCAAAAAGGATCCAGTGAAGACTAAGGACAACTTAGAATTTGCAGAAGCAACTCAAGAAGCTTAGAACGGCCTCAACAAATAGAGAAAGGGAAAAAATTCAAAGTCCTCAAAACTCAGTTAAATTGGCATCATCACGAAGAGCATGTCACAAGATTTCCAATGGCGTAAATGAATCGTCAAACAAATTTACAGATCAAAATATATTTGTGGTCAAATTTTTGGTCAACCTAGCCCAGTCAGTAGGGATGAGTCAGCATCCGTACTACTTGCTAGCACTGAAAATAACCCTTAGATTGCAAAGATGATAATCCCAGTACCCATCAAAGTATGTGTAAATGTAAATGAGTGATTAAAGGTAAAATGGACAAGACTCACAATAATAATGTTTTAAATCATAAATATGGGCTAGCATGCATAAGAAAATGAGATCTTTATTAGCTTCAGTTAGTGATTTGGAGTAAAATTGAATAGGAGGAAGACTTAGTGAGGGAGGTGTAAAGGTCTTCTATTGACATCAGGTCTTCAAGTGGCCAAAGGAAGAAAAACTCAAACACAAGAACTTCTTGAATTTAAAGTTAAAGAACATTGAAGAACATCGTAGCAATATTATAATCAAACATTCATCATAACACAACCATAACAATCTCATATGGATCATCCAATCATTAGTACTTTAGTATAAGAGGAAACAATATGATATAAATAAAAAATGACTTCTATCAATAAAAAAGTCTCAAGTCCAATACATAACCAGAGAACAATCTACTTAGTCAAAAATATTACAATCAGGGAGCCCTACTCAACCATTTGAACCTCTCTAATCATTTAGAAGATGTATTTATAATAAAAAGAGGAAAGGAAACAACTAGAGGTGCGATCTGGACTTCTCAACCTAGGATTCTTCAAAACAACTAAAATTCCAACACCTATGCTAACATATTTTAACAAACTGCTACAATTTAGGAGTCATGTTGGCAACCACTCCAATCAATAATTAAATGACATGTATCCTTCCTTAGGCGCATTCCTTTTCAGTGCCAAGTCTCCTCCAATGGTCATATGCTACCTCCATGGTTCCACCTGTGATCCTTGATTCTCTTCACATCACCAACAATCAAGAAGGAGTCGTGAATCTGAATCCTTTGACTGCAAGGGCTAGTCCATAGCACCATTCAGTGGCACATTTGGTAGCGATTTTTGTAGCGCCCTTTGCAAAAAAACTCCACAGATTTCGTAGCGCCTCCTCCAAAACAACTCTGCAGATTTTGTAATGCCACTCCTAAAATAGGTATGCAGTTTCCATAGCGTCGATCCTATGTAGATTTGCATATTTGGTAGCGCCATCTGTCAAATGGTTCTGTAGATTTGGTAGCACCATTGTTGACACAATTTTGCAGAATCGGTAGCACCACTGTTAAGTTTAGCTAGAAGATTTGGTATCATTTTGTAGAATCGGTAATGCCACTGTGTAGTTCAGCTAGGAGATTTTGTAGCATCTTAGGTAGCATAATTTGCAGAACATACTATATAGACGATTATGTAGCGCCATGGCGCTACAGAATGTCTGTGTTTTTTCTGTGTGATGAGACCAATCCTTCAAAATCACAAAAAAATTAGTTGATGGACTAGGAGCCTGTAGATGCATGTATAGGTGGAAAAATTATATTGTCCTTGATCACCTTACATTTGCAAAAATAGACCACCCACAAAAATGGATCTGTCCTCCCCCAACTACTTCATCAATCTAGCACCCCTCCTTGTTACAGGAGAACTTCCCTCTGCCATAGAAACATATTTTTCCTTTGCAGGGATATTCCTCTTGACTGCAGGTGTACTCTTCTTAACTGTTGGTTCATCTTCTTCAATTACAGCTTCTACCATAACATTTAAGTTCCTTTGTGCCAGTTCATCCTTAAAATGCTACAATTCCTCCTTGAGCTTTCTGTTTTGGGACTGAAAGCTTTTGTTTTGCTTGTAGAGGTTCTTAAGTTTCCTATGGAGAGGCAAGGCTCTTCTTGCTGAAAACTTTTCCAGATCAAGGGTTTCACTGTACATATCCATGAGATCCTTCATCTTGATTGAATGATTCTCCCAGTCAAATTTTCTATTTTCAAATGAGTAACCTCCTTCCTAGCCTCCCTGAGCTATCTGATCAATCTTTTGAAAGTGGGATTACTAGGTGGAGTGTGGACGTTGATCACCTCAATAGGTATCTCAATGCCTTTACCCTTATCTTTATATTTCCTTGGAACTGAAGCCTTGGGTAATACTTCTACTTCAACAACTTCCTTAAGTGTTGATGATCTAGTAAAAGGATTCCTGATTCTGATATTAGTTGTTGGAGCGGGTGAAGGGAAATGCAACTTACTTCCCCTCTTGGATGTGGCTTTGGTGGATGAAGGGACTTCCTCCAATTCAGGTGTAGGAGGAGGTGAAAAATATCTCTGTGGAGAATTATGAGCCTCCCTTTCTTCTTCTTCAATTTCCTTGAGGGCTTCTTTGTCTTGAGTAATGGATTTTATTTTTCTCTTCTTGCTTTTTCCTACTAGGGCAACACTACTAGATGGAAAAGGGCTCTGCATCCTAGACTGAGGAGTAGAGGTGATATCTATCTGCATATGGGAAGAGACAATGAACAGTTCCCAAGGCATGTTCCTCTTCTTCAATTCTTCCATCACCAACATCTTGATCAACCTAGAGTGAAAGACACTAGTGTCCACAACCTTGGACTTGGCTTGGACTCTATTAGACATCTTTCCCATACTCCTCAAAATATAAAAAGGGATATTCATTGCATCCTTACCAGTGAAATGTAGCAAGAGTATTATATGATACTAGTATAACATGTTAAGCCTTCCCTCGCATGTAAAATATCTTTGGATGATCTTCAACATTTTATCAAAGCCTTCAACTAGGTGGCTTCTAGGCACTCCCTTAGACAAATTGTTTGTCTAATAGTCTGGTTTGAGGAAGCCCTTGGAGAAGGAAGCATTGAGGATCATGGATTTAAACCACCTCTCACTAGTATTAGGAATCCCAATGGTTGTTGCAATAGAGGCTTTAGATACCTCAAACTCAAGGTTTCCCACCTTAGTCTTAATGCCATCAAAGTGTAATGAAAATTGCCTTGCTACTTCAGGGTGTCCCCTCTGCATGTTTTGGAAAAAGAGAGGAAACCAACCCTTTGGAAAAAATCCCTAACCATTGGCTCAGTATCAAACAAGTGCATGTCACAAGGTTCAGTTCTGACCACACTCCCTCCCTTGTGAGACTTCTTCCTTTGAGGTGTATCTATGGATATAAACAGGGGATCAAATGTTGTGTTGTAGTGAGGGGTAAAGGAAAAAAGCAAAGGCAAAGATCAAATGAGAAATGACAGTGGCTAAGGGTTACTCTCTCTCAAGGATTTTCCTCCAACTCACCTTTAATTAACAATAGACTGATTTGATGGATTTTCTTTAAAATGAAGAGAAAGAAACTCTGAGTTAAGGAAGGCAAGGATGCAATACTCAGTTTTGTGTCACCACACCATGGTCATCAAAGTTTTGGAAGGGTAGGGACTTCTTCCAATCACTGCCAGCAGATCTTAAGATGAATGAATGATGATACAGTGAATAGAAGAGGCTAATGCATGGGTCTTTGAATACAAAATATAGCACTGACCAATCCAAGTAAAACACAACACATGAGACATGGGATATGTAGTGTAGTTTTAGCAACGACTTTTTGTAGTGCAGGGTGCACACAAGGGCCAAGTGATTGAATGGGTATTTAATATTTAGAAGCAAAATGACTTGACCTCTAGAATAGTTGAAATCCAAGTGACAAATGGCTGCCAATTCTATGGAAAAAGACCTACAGGTGCAAATGGATGAGAGAGGATGTAGTCTATAGTGTTGGGCACTACCTAAGCCGAGGCAGGGGTATCTTAAGAATTTTTCATGCAATTGAGAGGACTCACGGAATACCTGGATATTGTGACTGATAATGGAGGATCTACAACAATCTAGGGAATTGCTACATCCACCTCAGCCTCCAATTGATATTTGACAGTCGATCATGTAGCAAAATATGTAGATGGTCTAAACTAGTGCTTTCAACAACGTCAAGCTTGGGATAAAAATTCAAATGCTTAAATAGTTAGCAAGCTCATAAATGACCAAATCTCAATATTCTCTTTTAATGACAAGAGCGTTGAAAACTAGAGAAATCATGACCTCAGTTGATTATGACGAATTATGGTAAAGAGCATAGGACAAAGGTGCGCTACAGAAACTCTTTGTGAGTTGGCATCACCTTTTTCAAAATTTGATTTGACCCCCCTTTAACGGACATAGGGACAACATGGAAAGGATAAAGAGTATGAGTGTATGGATTGATGTGTCAAGTCATTAGGATCATGGGGTCGATTATGTTTGATGTCAAGTCAGAAGGTGAATCAAAGACATAAACCATAGAATGAACCTAGGCTTAAAATCTATGTGAAGGCCAAAAGTGAGCCAAAAACCCAAGTATTTATTTGTTTAGACTAACATAATCAAATCACAAAAAGAAAAATAAAGCAAACCTAAAGTCTAAAGGATAAAAAAAATTAAACCTAAGGGATAAAAGACCCAAGGCAATTTCATGTGATAACACTATTGACGTCAGCATCAGTACGGATGATGTCAGCGTTTGTACAATGTATGTGGAATAGAGGGCGACATGTGTCATGGTGACGTCAACATGGTGACATGGCAACACTAGAGGCTGACACATGTCACTCGTTTTTAGCATTTTGGGTCAATTCGTGGACCAATGAGGAAGTGCCATGTGGTAGTATGTACAACCATGTGGGAGACCGTACGAGACATGGTAGGTGATGTGGTAGGTTGATGTGGCAGGTGACTCTGCAAGTGGATGGTGTGGGCCAATGGTTGGCTACCACGTGGCAGTGGGAAAATACCTAATGAGGGCCTGAAACTGAATTTTCAAAAATAAAAAAGGGGCCCACCAAATCTGGCGGCCAAATTACAACTCCAACAATTCTAAACAACGCTCCAAACTTGGCGATGATTCC
>JASDQU010109642.1:103317-117099 GCA_032191745.1 Picea mariana | reverse complement strand
ATTTTACTTGCAAATATTTTCAAGAATACAAGTCTTCTTCATTTTTAGATCAATTTGAAAACCATCTTACTAACAAAGATATCCTTGAGAAAAAAATAAAAGGAAAATAAATAAGTTTAGTGGTGAAAACCCTTGTGGCATCACTAGGAAGAAGTTTCCTTGAAAATTGGGTCATCTGGTAGGTAAACTCTTGAAACAAAAAAATCTCTGAATAGAGTTGTTGGTTAGGGAAAGTCAATTGAGTAATTTTCCACAAATGGTTGTTTTCAAGCCTTAGCCACTACACCCAGCAAAAAGTAATACATTCAAATATTGTGATGGTTGATTGGGATAAAATGAAGAAGGATGAAGGTTGCACTGAGGAAGAAATTTGACATGGATGGAATCAACATAAAAAAGATAGAGAAGCTACAAAGGAAATAAAGTTTCAACAAAGAAGAAGAATCATCATCAAACACAAGTGTATATCGCAATGCCGGGTCAAATTGATGGAGAAATATGGATGAGGATTGATAGATGACTTGAGATGAAGAAATGATTTGATGAACAAAAAAGTGTAAAATTCAAGCAAAGACTAATCGACCATGCAAGAAGTCGAATTCAACCACACAAATTGTAGTTAATGTGAGTTATTAATAAAATTTTACACTGGATGGACAACCATATGAGTGACTAGTGCAATGAAAATATCAATTCGGCTATAAATAGAGATGTGTGGAACAAGAAAACAATCAAAGGTGAAGTGTCGAACAAAAATAGAGAGAATTGATCGAGAACAAAGAGTAGTTAAGAAAAATAGATTCAAAAGTAGGAGGTCGACCTAAGTGAACAAATGACACTTGTTGTAACCTTGAGATGGTTTTGGCTAGGAAACTGTGCCAAGGCATTTATATAAAACTTAATCAAATTGAATTATATTTTTTTCTTTCGGTCTGTCCTAAAACAAAGTTTTTATGTTGAACTATTTCTCATAATATAATGACCTTTGATTTTTAACAAATATAATAATTAGAGCTTAAAAGGCATGATTTCAGTATTTTAGGAAATTTTATAATTTCAAAAGGAATGGAAAGAAGAATATATGATGAAAAAATTGAAAGTAAAGAAAGGTATTCTTAATTGAATAATTCTTGTTTTTACCCCAGTAGACGAATCCACTAACAAAATGTATCTGAGTTATTTAATAATAAATGAACAAAAACAAATATTTTATTACTATTCAAAAGGATCAAATGAATAAGATACATGTCACAATAATACTCATAGTACCATTAACGAAATATTTAATCTTTAATGATTTCCCCCTTAATATGTAGTAGTGGTCGTCGTACAAAATTTGTTACATTCATAACATCGGATACATGCTTTAAAGAAAAGGTTATGAAATACTGGAAAACATGAAAATTGGAAATACACTGACTAAAATAATTGAAATCATGAATCTCTCAAGATCTGAGAATAAAATCTCTTTTCATTAAAATCTTTAGTCTTTCTTCCACATGAAAATCCCTCTCCATTACATTGAGTTCTCGCTCCTTTATACCAACTATAAATATAACCAAAATTGGTTATTTGGAGCTATTTTCTAGCTCTCTAAATTACAAAAATAAGTTTGACTTTACAAATATAGTTTTTAATACAATCAAAATTTGGATTTTAATTTATGGCATTCCCTAGCTTTCCTCTTGTTGTTTCAATGATTCATTCTTATAGCAACTCAATGAGAACATTCCAATCCTCATTTCAAGGAAATTTGTATGATAACATCTTTCTATAATCAATATCTTATTTTGTATATTTTTCATATGAAAGAACAATTGAAAATAAAGTCTTTATTTGTCATAGTACATAAAAATCATCATTTAAATTGTTTGCTATTGTTTGGCCTCTTATAACTCTTGTCATTTCCTTAAATTTATCTTAATTTTTCTTGACCTTGAACAAAATTTGTCTATAACTTTCAAATGTGACCATACCTCCTTTCTTATTCCAACAAGTAGGTAAACCCATATGTACTAAATTATCAAACTTCTTTGTAAAACGTTCAACACTTCTTTTGACCGCAATGCATTTGTTTTGAGCTTGCTGGATCAAATTCCTCATTGTAAAAACCTTTTCAGTTTCCATCACCATTGAAGTTTGATCTTTAATTATTTTATTTCTTAATTCCTCTTTTGATATGGAATTAATAAATTTTATGATTTTGGTTGCTATCCAAGATCTATGATTCAATTCTTGGAAAGCTTGTTGTATGGACCTTTCTACTTCATTTGCTAATGTGGCTTATTCTCCAATCAACATGAAGTATTCCTAGATCTTGGTGATTTATGTTATAATTTGATCCCAGATGAGATGTATTTCTCCAATCAAATATGGTTTTCCAAGCAATTTACCTTGTAACTGTTCCACATCTCTCTGCAACTTATCCTTAACCTTCTGATATTGTATAATGGTTTTATCTTGATCATTCAATTTTTCTTTGAAGATTTTAATTTCAACATTTTGTTCAGACAATGATCTCTTAAGTTTTTCAACCTCAATCTCCTTTAAATTCAAATCTTATAGGGTTTTGGATAATTCTTCAGATGGATTTATTGGTCTTGAAGGATAAGAAGAAGAAGGCTCTTTCTTTCAAGAGTTAATTTGTTGTTTATAAATGTCCATTTGATCTTTCATCTGTACCATTTGTCTTAGTAACTGATCTTTTTTTGTTTCATCGCCTATAGCTCAGGTGTTTAAACATGATCAATTCCTAGTATATTGAGATTTTTCTTCAATGTTTGAATTTTAGTATATTTGGTCTTGATGAGGGCTTATATAGATTCAACATCTTTGGGGTTTGCTCCCAATCCAATTACCCATTGCTGTAATTCCTAAATCCTCATTTGCTTAGTTCTATTTTCCAACTTTTCATGTTTCAACTGGTTCTGAATCTTACCATTCATGGTCTGAAATTTCTTCATCCCAAGATAAACTTGCATAACATCTCTATGAACCATTTCTCTAGTTTGTCTATGCAAATATGTTTTATCAACAAAATTAAATGCATTCAAATCAAATGAAAATTTGGCAACCTTGTAATTGTCAGTAGTTTTAATGACTTGACTCTTTGGTTCTAAAACAACAATATTCAACCTTCCTTTCTCATAATCAAGAGAAGATATTAACCCAGTTTGAGATAATCCTTGGCCAGAAATTTGAGGATAAGTGTCCTACTTGATTTTTAAATTATTTTCCTTAATTGACTTAAACTGAGAGAAAATATTCTTATGTTGTAATTGATTTGCTTCCATTACTTCTTTTCGAGTATGAGTTCCCAAACTATGAATGTTTGTTGTTGAAAGAAACTCTATTGTAACTGCAACATTATTTATTGATGATTTGGATACACTTTGTGTTGTTTGACTCTTGAATTCTGGTTGTTACTTTGTTATTTGATTTCCCTTCTTCTTACTCTGAAATTATTGGAGAAGATTTTGAAATAGTTATCTTGTTGATATTCTCATGTTGTTTTGGAGTTTTAAGCACCATTGAATGTGATGGATTAAATGAATTTTGTATTTAAATACATAATATTCTTTGCACATCTTCCCAACTTCCTTGATTTTCTAATGGCTAATGTTAGCACTAAAATTTATCCTATCAAATTTTATTTTGAATTTTCACCAATTTTGTGCAAACTCCACCAAGCCTCACGTTTTCTCAAAACCTTTAATCCGGTTAAGTTTTTGACTTCTGGTAGCTAAATCAGCAGATTTGCAAAGGCAGTCGTTACTAGAAGTTTCATGTTCCTATAGTGAAATGAGAAAATTTATCAAAGGAGACACTATCATGTTCCGGTAGCGGACCTTGATCGTGTTTCACAAGTGCGCCACCAAATTTCAACACATCCACAAGAACGCCCAGCAAATGAAATCAACATTTATAATTATTTGAATTTTCTAATCTAATTAAAATTGGCTATGACCATGGTTAGTTTGGCAATCCTGCTATTTTTAGTATCTTATAAAAAGTTAGCGGGAATTTGGGGAAAATGGCCAATCCAATTCTTTCAATGTTAAACTCACTTTTATTTTAGAGAATTTTTTGCTTGAGATGATGGCTGGGGGCAAAAGAAAGATGAAATAAAGAGGAGAGCATAGTGGTTAGCAAAAGAAAGATGAAATAAAGAGGAGAGCATAGTGGTTATTGGTTATGTTCAGACAGGGGCTTGAGATCCATTTTGTCACAAACTGGTTATCTATAATAGTTTCTTGTATTCAGGGAACATTCTAGGAGGCACTTCTTCATGAATAATAATGGAAGACAAAAACATGAACTAGTCAATAAACTCAGATAACCCTACATTTTGATTTTTCCTTTTAATTAAAGAAGTCCAATGAATGAATGAGAAAGGCTTGATATCAAACATCTAACTAATTTTCCTTTCAACACAAGGTATTTAAATTGTGAATTTTAATAACATAGCTCAACAAGTTAAGAGTAAAGTTATTTCTAAGGAAACTTTAATGATTGATTAATAATCATAAAGATATATATTAGTAATATTTAACAATTTTCACGATGTTTCTACACTATCAAAAAATTTCCATAGCATATGGTGTAGCCACTCTGACATCATAAGCCTTGCTCCATTGTCAAGGAGCATCCATAGCCCCAACAAAGATACCTGAATTCCCCAATTGAATTTCCTTTCATCATGTATTTTTAATTGCACTTTATTTTTTTATATAAGATGGGGGCAATCAATGTGTTTAATACACTAAGGGTTGATGTTTGTTTATCGAAAATGAGTCAAAAATACCCATGTGATAATATATACCCATTTGATAAATATTCATTTCCTCAATATTAACTCAACCTTGCCTTATGAACCTATTAAGTTTTAGTTTTATTAAATATATAACCTTGAGTGAACTAACCAGTTACAAATTTGATATCAAACTTATTTAAGAAAATGATTGCTAAAAACATATCCTTTTAATCTATTTATAAAGAAAAATTTAAAATATTCTTCCATCTTGTAATGTTAGCATGTTAAAGACATAATTATCAACAGAAAAATTATTTCTACTAAGATTGTTAAGATGTTTTTAGGTATAAAGGATGATATTGTATTCATTAAATATCTAGGTTATATAACAGAAAAATTATTTCTACTAAGATTGTTAAGATGTTTTTAGGTATAAAGGATGATATTGTATTCATTAATATCTAGGTAATATAATTTGTAACTTGTCTCAAACAATTTATTTATATACAATTATATATATCAAATGAAAAACTTTAAAGAATTCTAAAATGTTGAAAAACTAGGAAAAACCCCAAAGCTAAAACACTTATTAAGAATAACTTTTGAAGAAACTTTTTGATTCGAGAATTTCTATGAGATCTTCCTCTACAAAAATTTCATGATGAGGACCTTTTACTGACGATTAATTGCATGTGAACATGAGCAAATAACTTCTAAGAAATGCATATGAACACGAGAAAAATTATCATAATTAGGCGCATATGTGTAATTAAATTTCTACTTAATCAAGCGAGAATGCAAACAAAACTCACACATATAATTTGACATCCATGTGTTAACGGAGTTCACCATACTTTTCTAGCTACGTCTTTGGATCCCCTTGGAATATGAATCTCTTTATTATCCTTCCTTTAGCAAGGTTGAAACCTTCTCACAAAATGTGGCACATGCTTCATACAGGGCGGAAATCCCAAAGAAGTCTTCTCTTGTCCAAAGAGAACTTAAGGCTCTCAAATAAGTGAAATTTCTTCAGACACCAAAAGGACTACATTCCTCCCAATGCAAATCTCTCTCTCTCTCTCTCTCTCTCTCTCTCTCTCTCTCTCTCTCTCCAAGGGGCCTCAAGGGGGCCTACCCCACAATGCTTACATAAGGAATTTATATATTTTCCCTTTCTCCATAATTCAAGGAGACAAGATCCACAAATTTAGGTTCTAATAACAACTCAAGGAAAAAAATGAGAAAGAATCTCAACCAACCTTAACTTCCCCTTGAGACTAGGAAACCACTTGTGATAAAATGAGGAAGAATCCCAAACCAACTCATGAGACTCCCAACTTCCTCTTAAAATTAAAAAACTAATTTGTGAGGTGGATTTTCACACAAAACTAATTTCCCCTTAAAACTAGGAAACTAATTTGTGAGTTGGATTCTCACACATAATTTTAATTTCCTTTTTACAAATTAAATGAAAAATACATGAGCACTTTATGCTAAAAAAATATTAATCAATTTTACAATATGAAGCATTAAACATTCATTTAAACTTTATCACCTATCATCAATCATTTTAATGATCTTTTTCATTGTGTGAAAAGTATTGAATCCTTGTGTGGAGATCCTCCTAGATCACTTTTATTACCTTTGAAAGAAGAAAATTCCACTTAGTCTCAAACTGATCTTCAAACTTAACAAAATTGATATTATGGAATTTATGTAGATTGAATACTAATTTTAGTGTATTTTATTCCTTTAAGTTCTTTTAAATATTTCGATGCTAAAAATTTATTCAAATATAAACTTCTAATCTATTAAAAGTAAAATCGAATGTCAATACAAAACGATTATATACAATAAAAAGGGAAAAAATATTTTTAAATTGAATAAAATGCTTAAAAAACCGCCCATCCACAGGCGATTCTAGCAAGTGACCATTCAAATTTTGAAGAGAAAAAGAATTGTTTCCTTCTGTTGTTGCAATTTTGAAGGGTCAAAACCATAGGTTATTAAATTTTCCATGTTAACCATGTTCTTCTCTTATGATGTCCCATCTTAACACTATATCTCCAAGAACAAAATTTATTTTCTTATCTCCTCTATCAAAAATAATTTTCATTTTCTCCTTATACTCCTGAAATTTGTCATTCACCTCTTCCCTGTTTTGTTGCATTTCAATTATTTTATTTATTATTTTGGTAATATCATTTGGTTCGTCTTCAATATCTTGTAAAAATTTCATAATAGGTAAAGCTAGATTAATTGGAAATACAACATCAATACCATATATTAACTAAAAAGGAGAAGTACCCGTTGCTCTTTTAGTACTAATTATGTTTTCCCAAAGTGCATATTTCATATGAGAATGCCAATATTTTTTGTTGTCAGTCAAAATTTTCTTGATAATCCCCATTAAAATTGTGTTTGATGATTATGCTAATCCATTTCCTTGAGGATAATATGAAGTAGAATGTCCACTAATTATGTTATATTTCTGAAAAAGTATATATCACGACAATAGACTTGAAAGCTTGAGCATTATTTGTTATATTTTTTTCTAGGACGTCCAACTATGGAAATATTTTTTTATTCAAGGAATTTAATGACAACTACATCAGTAGCAAATTTTGTAGGAATAGCTTCTACCCATTTGGAAAACTAATCTGTTGTAGTTAAAATCCATTTATGTTGTGCACTGGATGGAGGATGAATTTAACCTATAAAATATAAACCCCATTGTTGGAAAGGAGCTTCATATTTAATTGGCACTAATGGTAAGGAAGGTAGTTTTTGTTTACCATCAAATATTTGGCATTCTTTACATGACCTAACCTTTGATGTATTTACTTTTGAAAACAACTTTGGCCAATAGTAACTTGCTCTTAAATTTTGTATGTTGTAGCTCTCCAATCATGATGACCTCCATAGATATCTTTATAAAATTAATCAATAATTCCCTTAGTTTCTTCTTCAGCAATACAATTCAATAGAATACCCCCAAAGGATCTTTCCAATAAAGCTTCTCATGAATACTGCAATATTTAATTGTTTGCAATTTAAGAGCTCTATTTGCTTTATTTAAATGAGATGGTCATTCCAAAGTTTGTAAATATGAAATAATATCCTTATGTTGGAGATAATTCACACACACCTAGGATTTCTTTTTCCTAAGGTTTTCCCTATGTTTATTAGTAATTATTCAGTCTCCTATAGTTTAGGGGGAATATTCCTCTAGGAGAATATTCTCTTCAGTTCAAACTTCAGTTTGATCAGTTGAGTGGAGTCTAGATTCTACATTGGGATCATCACCATGCAACATTGGGATCATCACCAACTAATGCACATTGTCCTTGGGATTATCACCAGACTAGCGAATTACTCATGATTCCCTAATCTCCTCCTCACTTCACTATGTTTCAGTCAGTTCACTGAAGACTAAGAGACTAGTTAACTCAGACTAGGTGGAAGTTCACTCTTGTAACTTCCTCAGAGACTAGACTAGGTGGCAGTTTACTCCTATAACTACTGGTGTGTGTCCAGATCACTCTAGAACACAACTATGGTGCTTTGGATTCTCCTCCAGTGTGCATTAGTTGAGTTATACATAGTATATCATGTGTAAATTATCATTCATTCATTTGGTTAATGAGAAATCTTCCATTCTTTCTCTCTTGTTTCTATTTTCTCCTATTTTCTCTACAAACTGTGTATGTCATTTGCTAGCTAGATTTATTATGTGCAGGTTCAACACATTTACATGGTATCAGATCCGACAAATTTCTACGAAAAAAACACACCAGATTATTTTTGCAGGTACAGAAGATTGAAGACAAAAGAAAAATGGAATTTCCAAAAGAATTCATTCTTACATCATTCAATTTCTTTGCATGGAAGGAGAAGATGATAGTGCATCTTCGAGGTAGAGGATAATATAGGTTAACCATGGACACATAGACCGAATCCCACATTATCCATAGAAAAATCCAAGTATCTGAATCAAATGGATGAAGCGTTTGGAACTATTTGCAATCTCATTTCTATTGAACTCCTATTTCACATATCCTCCTATAAAACCCCCAATGAAGCCTGGACCACCATGGAAGGGATTTTTTGCAAACATGATGAGAAGAGGGGACACATTCTAGAGGTGGAATTTCTCACATTGGATCCAAAAACCAGCTTCGACAATCTCCAATATTTCTTTACCAAATATAAGGATTTGTTGTCACAACTCAAGGCTTGCAGGGTTGATAAATCTGAGGAGAAACAAATGGCTCTTACCATTGTCTCCAAAATTGGTCTAGAATACTCAATGTTTGTATCCACATTTCATTCAGTTAGTCTCTCCTCTAGAGCCACCTAGAATATGCCCTCTCTTGAGGTCTTCATTGAATCTCTGACACAAGAGCAGAACAATCTTATCAACATGGGAAAAATCAAAGGACCAAAGGCACATGCATTTACTGTGCATGATGGTAGCAGTCATCAAAATCAGAAATCTAAAGAAAAATACAAAAGGAAAGCACATGCAAATACAAAGAAGGAAGGGTACTCAAAACCCTTCTATGATGCCTCTGGATCCAAAGGTGGAAAGGGAAGAAAAGGGGAGAAATACACTTACTTCCATAAAGGATTCCATCCAGAATCTGCATGTATGAAGAAACATATAGATCAAATGGCCCAAATACTTCAAAAAAACAACCTTAGAGATCACATCCCTAAGGGTGCCAAGATGAAGAAGCCAGAATATCAGAATCCCAAGAAAGGAAATTCTAGCCATGCTTTGATTTTCATCAACTCCTCCCCCGATGCTTGGATCGTAGATTCAGGTGCATCACACCACATGGAAACCAAAAAATAAGTCTAATATTAATTGGACGCATGAAAAGGTCCTCCTATTCTGATAGGGGACAACTCTCCAGTCGAGGTCACCAACAAAGGAAGAATTGAACTCACAAACGAAAGCTTCAAGAATGTGCCACATGTTCCAAACTTTATGTCAATCTTCTCTCTGTGTATCAGATGAAAAAATTCAACATCAGAAAGAGATCCATATTGACACCTGATGCATTGGATATCTATGACATGCAAATGAATTCCAAGGTTGGTACCAGTGAGGTAAATAATCAATCCAAACTCTACACATTTTCTGAATTTATTTAATCAGATTCTGCATTATTGCTTACCCATGCTGATAAAAATAGTAGGATATGGCACGAAAGGTTTGGGCATTTAAATTTCAGATATATGCAACAAATTAGCTAGTAGGGAATGGTTGATGGTCTACGTAACATCCACTTCTCCAAAGGAATTTGTGAGGGATGTGTTCTTGGAAAACACCCTTAAGATAAATTTGACAAAGGAAAGACTTGGAAGGCTTCCTTTCCTTTAGATTTGATCCATGGTGACCTCATGGGCCATTTTTTGCATCCATCAATCAGTAAAGAACGGCACGTTATCATTTTTGTTGATGATTTCTCACACTTCAGATGGATTTTCTTTCTCAGGAAAAAATCAGAGGTCTTTCAACACCTCAAAGATTTCAAAGCCCTTGTTGAAACACAGTCAGGAAAGAAGATAAAAGTCCTCTAAACAGATAATGGGGGATAGTGTGTCAACCATGAGATACAAAATATTTATCATGAGGTCAGGATTCAATTGCAGCACACCTTTCCTTATACTCCACAACAAAACGAAGTTGTTAAGTAGAAAAATAGATCTCTGAAAGAGATGGCATCTTGCATGCTACATGAAAATTCACTTGGACAGATATTATGGGTTGAAGCACTTAATTGTACAACCTACATCCAAAACAAATCTCCCCATAGATCTATCAAGGATAAGACCCCCTACGAGGCTTGGAGCGGCCTCAAACTGGAAGTGACCCACTTCTGTATTTTTGGTTCATGTGCATGGATCAGGATTCCCTCTGAGAAGAGGAAGGAACTTGATCCACATAGAGCATAGTGTATCTTTGTTGGATACCTCAACGGTGTGAAGGGATACAAACTCATTGATTTTTCCTCGGACCGGCTCATTATTGAGTGAAGTGTCAAATTCGAGGAAAGTGTCTCGCATGTACCTCAACAGTCTCATGCAAACACTTTTGTTCTTCCACCTGTTAGAGATGATGAGAATGCACATGTTGACTCTTCTTTAGATGAGAGTTTTTATTTAGAGGATTCAGATGATCCAGATATAGATTCAGTACAAAAAGATGTAGATTCAGTGCATGTAGATGCATATGCAGAGCCAGATTCGAGGCCCAAGTGGACTAAGACTACTCTTTAGGATGAAGGAGATCTTGTTGGGATCCAACTGATACTAAGAGGACTCAATATGATTTCAAGGAGCTTCTTCTTGCACTCAATTCCACTGAACTGATGCCACCCATGCATCTTTTCTTGGTTCATTCTTCAAATCCACAGTCCTATGGTGAGGCTGCTGGAAATCCCTTTTGGGAATCTGCCATGTAGGAGGAGTGCAACTCCCTCCTTGAGAACCAAAATTGGGATCTAGTTACCCTTCCTGCAGGAAGGAAACTTGTTAGGTGTAGATGGGTCTACAAGAACAAGAGCATAGTAGATGGACAGGTTAGTAGATACAAATCCAAGCTAGTTTCCAAAGGCTTTCAGCAGGTGCATGGTATTGACTATGATAAGACCTTCGCTCCAATAGAAAAGATGGATTCCATATGTTTGGTACTTTCCATTACGACAACCAAATCATGGGAAGTCCCTCAGATGGACGTGAAGAATTCATTTCTTCATGGAAATATCTCTGAGGATATCTATATGGAGCAGCCCCAAGGATTTATGCAAGATTCATCTTTGGTCTGTCGACTAAAGAAGTCTCTTTATGGTTTCAAGCAGGCTCTGAGGGCATGCTATTCCAAGATGGAATCCTACCTGCTATCACATAACTTTGTACATTGTAAGTCAGACCCCTTCTACTTCTAGTTTTGTATGTTGATGATTTGTTGATCATTGATTGCTCGACTTCAACGATTGCTACAGTCAAGAAGATTTTTCATGAAAGGTTCTTGATGATGGACATGAGTCCACCACATTTCTTCCTTGGACTCAAGATCATTCAAGATGCATCAGGCATCAAACTATCTTAGGACAAGTATGCACGAGATCTCCTTGAGAGATTTCACATGACAGACTACAAGTCTTCCCCGGTGTTATAAAAACATGATCGCGAAGAAATAAAATCAAACAAATGTAGAAATAAAACACAGAAGATACATAATACAATAGAGACACAGATATACGTGGTTAACCCAATGTGGGCTATGTTCACCAGAGAAATTTCCAGGTCCTTCTTTTATTATTATCCAACAAATGAAGGGATACAACCTACAACACACTCGATGTAACTTCCTCTTCTTTCTCTCACGGTCTCCTCTCATAGAATACAATATTCACAACAACACATAGCTGCAATATATTTCCATTATAAAAGAGGGTTTCCTTATAGGGAAAAAAACCCTAACAGAAATTTTACCATCAGATCTGTGTCCTTATCATGAATGGTCCATATTTACAATGAAATTACAATATACATTTACAAGGCAATTTTTCCTTTGGGGGCCCACTTGCCCCTGGACCCCGCAAAGGGGGTAACCCTCCTCTACACTCCCCTGCATGGGGGAGTGTACATTCTTCTTGGGTGTAAATTCTTCATGGGTTATAAACATGGTTGAAAACAAAGATCTCTGAATCAGGAAGATAATCAAGTTCCACAACCAACAATCTCCCACTTGGATACTGATCTCAAAAACCCCACCATTGTTGTATTTGATGGACTATGATCCTTCTTAGACCTGGAAAATTTCTCATCTTCACCTTCATGCTTGAAGACCAACTAAAACTAAGAATGAACTTAGTTTCTTCCAGGTTACTCCCTTTGTTAACATGTCTGCAGGATTCTGACTAGTGTGTATCTTTTCCAACTTCAAATGTCCATCTTCCAAGATGAATCATATGAAATCGTACCTGATTTGTATATGATTAGTATTCGAATGGAAGGTTGTGTTATTTGCAAGATGAATGGAACTCTCACTGTCACAATGCAACATGTTATTCTCTTGCTTCTTTTCCAATTCCTCCATAAACCTCTGTAACCAAATCATTTCTTTACTAGCCTCTGTAGCAACAACGTACTCTACCTCTGTTGTTGAAATTGCAATAAAATTTTACAGTTTCAAAATCCAACTTACTGGTATTCAACCTATAGTAAAAACATACCCTGTGGTGCACCTCCTGCTATCTTTATCACCTACCATATATGAATCAACATATCCTTGTAGAATAGTGGTTGAACCTTCAAAACATAATGCATGAGTAGCAGTAACTCTCAAATACCTAAGAATCCACTTTACTGCCTCCCAATGTTCTTTACCTGGATTATTCATATACTTTCTCACAACTCCCACTGCATGTGCAATATCTGGTCTTATGCAAACCATCACATACATCAAGTTGACAATTGTTGATGAATAAGGGACCCTGGACATGTATTATATTTCCTCATGTGTCTTGGGACACATTTCCTTAGTTAATTTGAAATGGCTAGCCAAAGGTGTACTAACTGGTTTTGCATTTTGCATTCTAAACCTCTCACAATGTCAATTTGTGATTTTTCCTATCTCTTGTTATTCTCATACCAAGGATTTTCTTTGTGGCACCCAAATCCTTCATCACAAATGAATTATCTAATTTCTTC
Source organism: Picea mariana (assembly GCA_032191745.1). Lineage (NCBI taxonomy): Eukaryota > Viridiplantae > Streptophyta > Pinopsida > Pinales > Pinaceae > Picea > Picea mariana. Next base: position 103,619 of record JASDQU010109642.1, on the reverse strand, counting down.
TTGAGCACATTTATATTATGCATATTAGACCCTACAACAGGCATGTCATCTACATACAATAGCAAGATAATATAGATTCCATTTTCTAGTTTTTTAAAATAAACATAGTGACCAGAATGACATCTACTATAACCTTGTTTTGTCATAAACCTATAAAACTTCAAATACCACTACCTTGGAGCTTGCTTTAGGCCATACAAACTCTTCTTCAACCTGCATACCAAATTCTCCTTCCCTTTGACCTCATACCCCTGTGGTTGCTGCATATAAATCTCTTCCTCCAAATCCCCATGGAAAAAAGT
>JASDQU010109642.1:74120-99371 GCA_032191745.1 Picea mariana | reverse complement strand
ACTCTATTCATTTGTTGCTGAAAAACCCCCGGATTGAAGTCCATAATAAAAAGAAAAATTGTACATACATCTTGTGTTCTTTGTGTTCCTTGTGAGGATGATTTGTTGATGATATGTTGTTGATATATGTTTCTGATATGTATTCATGTCTAACTGATTATAAATGACATCAATGAGTAATGAGAAAATTTTGAATGTTAACTAAGGAGTTTTTGTGTAAGAGGGAAGTTTTAGGAAAAAGATCCCCACACTCATTCACCCCCCCCCACCCTCTAAGTGTGGTAGGTGTGTCCAATAGATGCAGCTCTGAAATAGAATATTGGAATGTTCAGAGCAGGTGGGTTGATATACAGGAGTCGAGTGCAATTGATGTAGAGACATGTTACAAATATAATCTCTTACTTTGAGAAGAGATCGGATAGGGAGATGCAAAAGAATATTGCAGGAAGAGATATTGTACAGAGGCATATAGAGAGGAGCTCAGATTTGTGAAATATGAAGGAACGGGGAAGCTCATATTTAGTGAAATATGATAGGATAGAGTAGTTAAATTTATTCAAGGGACTGAATCAAAGAGGGGTCAAGATCAGAATGAGACCTTTAAGGAATATTGGATGTTTTTTAAAATAAATCTAGTTTTGAGATTTTTGTTTGCAGGTTGAAGCAGACTAAGGAGATTTGGTACCAACCGTGACAATTAGGAGAGTTGTAGCATAGAACCATTGATGTTATTGAATGTAGGAGGATATCATGTGATCTTTTGAAGAAAGGAAGCAGTGACAAGGAAACTTGATAGATCCAACAAAGATTGGACTAAGGAGAAAAAGTGAGTGTTCTCAAAGGGAAGTGGAAATTGGAGAGCCCAGAGGAGAAGAGTTTTCTCAAGAGGTTATAGGAGAGATAACCATAGGTACCAAGAGATCAATCTCAAAGGTGATAGCTTGATGAGGTATGGGGCAACAAGTATGGAGACTTGCTAAAACAGGAGGTTTGAATGTAGTCCACGGGTGAACAAGATGAAATTCACAAAGGAAATGGAGACGATGACTATTGATGGTCATTGCAAAGGTTCAGAGGAAATCCACAACAGAAAAATGAAAGATGCCAAAGAAGATGGCATAAGGAAGAGGATGAGTCAAGAGGAGCTTGACAGAGAAATGGTTGAGTTAAAGATCCAACTCGGTTACATGGAACATTTGATACAAAGCAAGGTGAAAGAGAACTAGAGATAGGGATGGAGTATGAAGACGAAAGTCAAATGGCCAGTAATGTAGTTATTTGAAGAGAAATTGAGGACATGCTTAGAGGAATTGAAGCATAGGTTAAATTGTGAACCAGAGTAGGGAGATATCCTTGCAGATAATAATGAAGAGGGTGAGAGACTTGTAGGCAGTATCATGAGCTATTTGGAAAGTTCACATCAACATATGGACATGCTGACGGAGGAGTCAAGTAAGGCTGAAAAGACCAATGTTTTTAAATTGAAATTTTGTGTATGATTGCAGGTATATCAAGTAATGAATTACTTGAAGTTGTCAACATTAATAAGGAAGAAAAAGAAATGTATAAAAAAATTTCAAGTAGACAGGATCAGAATTACATTTTGATGGGGGATGAGGCAAGAGTGTCTCATAAAGAAAACCAATAAGGAGGAATACATACATATTTTGATAATGGGATTGTTGATAGACAATTAGAAGAAAGTATTGTTGCAGAGAACATAGAAGACTTGGCTTATGAAGATAGCCAAAGGGAAATTGAAGAGAAGCTTTCTGATGCAATGCTTTCAAAGTGGGATAAAGAGGTAGAGCTACTAGGAAGATTGTTGATAGAACCTGAGTCAGAAAGGGAAAGTACAAACAGAGAGGAAACATGTTTACAAGTGCCTAGCGGTGAAGTAGAGGTGCTTATTTCATCTAAGCAGGTAAAAGTAAATTTTCAATTTTCAATTTAATTTGGAAATTGCAGGCCTAGCAGAGGAAAATGAATATGATATGGAAGTAGCCTCAAGACTATTTCCTAAGGATGAAAACAGACCTCAATTGATGAATTTTGAGGATGAATTGAAATTATTAAAGGAATGGATGACTACGGATGCAGGACAAGAAGATTGTAAAAAGTTTGAAGACTCAGTTCAAAATAATTTTAAAGAGCAGATGGAGATGTCAATCAGTAGTGGAATAATTGGAGACAATAAGAAACAACTAGTGAACATCAAAAACAACAAAATTCAGCCAAGGGAACAACAACAAGTTTTGATCAAAGAGATGTACCAGCCAAAGGATAGACCAGACATTGATAATGAGTTAATAAGGATGTTGATGGTGAAGATGTCTCAGAGAATACATGCAGAGGAAAGGGAGATCTACATCAGAAGAGAAAGTGGTAAGCAAGGAAGCAATAAGAAACAAGTGAAAAGGGTTGATTTCCAAAGAAAAGATAGTGGGGAATTGCAACATAAGATGTCGAAGCCACGAGAGTTGCAGTCAACAACAACAAGCCAACAAGACAACAATGAAGCAAGTGGAGAGCTTCAACATAAAATTTGGGACCTGGAGGACACTAGAATAATTAATAAGTTGAAGGAAATCATGATCAGGAGATCATGAACATATTTTATTCCTAGGGAATCTAATGTAGGAGCATCCTGCCTCCCAAAATCTTGTACATTTGATTAGACCTAGGGGGTGTTTCATTTTCCTAGGGAGTTGGTTCCCTAAAGGAATTTTATTATAATTTCATAAGTTTTATAAGAGATCTAGAATGTATGAGTGGATTTTATTATAATCATATCTACTTCTAAGAATATATCTAGAGAGTTTATAGGAGTTGAGAGATCTAAAATAAGTTATATCTCATGAAGATTGAGAATCCTAAGATAGGATTTGAATGTGTAATTTGTGGATCTAAGAGGATCCTTAGGAAATTGTTGAGTGATTGAGGAATTGAGGATCCTAGATTTAAGGCTTGATCACATGAAGAGAATGGAGTCAAGGAGCTAATTTCTTACCAAGTGTGTTAGTACAGTAGTGCCCCAAAAAAAAAATGGCAGGTTGATCTGTAAATCAACACGGTTAAGGTGAATGAGGTGAATTCGATCCAATGATGAGATCGAATATATTAAGGACGGGAATAGAGACCTGTCTGAGATTAATTCTATAAGGTGAATTTTATAAAGGGCCTAAGTAATTAACCGGGTATATCTGTAACCTGAGTAAGAAAAAGATCCTTGGACACCCCTAAAATGGTTTGATCAGCAGCCTAAAAGAATCAGGTTGCCATAACTGTGGTTTTTTTACCATTAAGTTCATTAGTCATAGTAACTTTTATTTTTCTTGTTGCATCGCCTATAACTCAAGTGTTTGAACATGATCAATTCCTGGTATATTGAGATTTTTCTTCAATGTCTGAATTTCAATATATTTGGTCTTGATGATGGATTGTATAGATTCAACATCTTTGAGGTTTTCTCCCAGTCCAATCACCAATTTCTCTAATTCCTCAATCCTCATTTGCTTGGTTCTATTTTCCAACTTTTCTTGTTTCAACTGGTTCTAAATCTTATCATTCATGGTGTGTAATTTCATCATTCCAAGAGAAACTTGCATAACATCTCTATAAACCATTTCTCCAATTTTTCTATGCAAATCCATTTTTTCAACAAAATTAATTGCATTCAAATCAAATGAAAATTTGGAAACCTTGTAATTGTCTATAGTTTCACTGACTTGACCCTTTGGTTCTAACACAAAAATATTCAACCTTCCTTTCTCATAGTCAAGAGAATATACTAACCCTGTTTGAGATGATCCCTGGCCACAAATTTGAGGATAAGTATCCTGCTTGATTTTTAAATTATTTTTCATGATTGAATTAAAATGAGAGAAAATATTATTATTCTAATTGATTTGCTTCCATTACTTCTTGTTGGAATATTCACTAATACTGAGAAGGGGGGGTGAATCATTATTAGGTACTTTTTACCATTTTTAATTACAACTTGTAAAAATTAAGTTATCAACAATTTATCACTTATGATTGCATTCAAGATATAATAAACATGTAACCATATATACACAATACACAAGAATTTTATGTGGAAAACAAAATGGGAGAAAACCATAGAACACTTTTAATATATATCTTGAATATAACATTCACATGAAGCACTAACTTCCAATATTCTCCAGCACCAACTCGAAGGAGGCTTCAACCCCTTAGTTTACAAGATCCAACCTAAAGGAAGCTACAACTCCCTAGATTCTCCAACTCCAACTGGAAGGAGGCTCCAACCCCCTAGTTTACAAGCTCCAACCTAAATGAAGCTACAACTTCCTATATTCTCCACCTCCAACTAGAAAGAGGCTCCAACCCCCTACTTTGCAGGCTCCAACATGAAGGAAGCTACAACTCCCTATATTAACCATCTCCAAATGGAAGGAGGCTCCACCCCCTAGTTTTATGATCCGAAATTAGAAGCAAAATGAGTTGATTAACATACTAAATATAATAAAAACAAAGATATGAAGAATAACAAAAATATCCAGGGAACAATATCTTCTATTAAATAATGAAATAGGTTGATACTGTAAAACTATAGAACTAAAACACTTGCTCAAATGATGGTAGCTATCACTAAGAATACATGTGGCTGGTACGAGCATCCGTCTGAGCATAATGGATTACAATGAGGCTCCAAAGGCCTTTTTGATATTACTCGTGAATTCCAAAACCCTAGACATCCAAAAACATAACCCTAGAAGGTGAAACGCCAAAATTCATGTGGGCCCTATCGGTAAGTTGATGTAATTTGGTACCTCAACTTCCAAGGGTCGTAAATTTTGCATATGACCTTTGTTTTAGGTGCATGATAGCCCGTTGGAAAGGTATTTCAAAGAAATACACATTCTGCCATCAAACTCTAACTTCGTCTACAATTTGACTATGGTGAGCCAAAAAAAATGTTTAGGGCCCCAAAACGGCCCTAGAAGTACAACAAGATGTGTTGACATGAAAAAATACAAAATAATCTAGTTCGATTAGGAGAGATGCCACCTGTATCCACCTGGAGGATGTGTGGGGATTNCAAAAAACCCTAGAAGTGTATAACCCACAATTACAAATCAGTACAAAAGAACGTGTTGAACAAAAGCGTACACAAGGAGCCAGTTGGAATAGGTTGGTGGCCATCAATATCCACCTGGATCAATCCTCCCCCATTAGGAAGCAATGGTCTCCATTACGTTGAGCTCCCCCATCAACTAAGGAAACTTCTATTGGATTTGGCCCCAGGTGAGCCACTTTCCTTGCTGTAGGAGTTGCCCTGCCTTAACAACCCGATAAATATGGATCTATTGTTGGCGAGTTCCCTTGACCTATGTGTCCACTATCTGATCAGTGTATGCTTGTTCCATGCAATCAAGGTTGAGATATGTTGGTGTCAGTTTTTCTATGATCTCGGAGGTGTCCAATAATGGGGGAAAATATGGTCAAAGGAGGTCCAAATCGAATACTGGATGCATACCAAGGAAGGGTGGAGTGTTGAGCTCAAAATCATTTCTACCCACAACCTTGGTGATAATGTAAGGCCCATAATGAAGTGGGAGAAGCTTCTGATGGGGCTCGGTGAGATGCTCCTTCTGTAAATGTATCTAGACTTTGTCACCAACCTGAAACTGGTGTGGTGCCCTATGTTGATCTGTTTGGCCATCGATTTGGGGGTGGAAAGCAGTGCATTTTGTGAGCTTAGTGTCCAAAATATACCAAATACTCGACCAAAAGGTGTTGAGGAACCTGTTGTCTCGTTTAGAGATGATGGTCTGTGGTATCCCAAAGTGGACCCGCAATCATTCGAAGAAGAGATTAGAAGTATCTTCCATTGTGACATTGTTCTTGCAGGCTGTGGGGATGGCCATCTTCGAAAACCAATCAACGACCACAAACACACAGTCATTTCCTTGCTTGGTGGATAGCAAGCCAGACATGTAATCCATTGAGATGGATTCCCAAGGCTTCTCAGGAATAGGAAGAGGGATGTATAAGCCTTGCTTATTTATGGCTAGCTTGGAAATGGCACAAGCAGTGCAAGATCTCATATACTTGCTGACGTCTTATAGAAGTTTTGGCCAATAAAAATGTTTTTGAAGAATAACCACAATTTTCTCCACGCCAAAATGTCCTACCACCTGACTATAGTGGGCTTCCCAAATCATCTTTGCACGCTCGCTTGTAGGAACACAGAGATGGATCAAGTGTCATAAGAGTATGTCCTGAATGTGAAAATCAGTGATAGTTGCACCTATCCCCAAGAGCTGATAGGTGGTGGTGAAGTCTTGATCTTGCTGATAAAGTTGGGGCCACTCAGATGCGTCATGTCCACAGGAATGGAGCACAATAATGAGTGTGGTCATAGGAGTCCGAATAAGGTAGTCAGTGACATGATTGGAGATACATGTCTTATACTTTATGTTGAGATGGAACTATTGCAGGTATATGGACCACTTATGATGGAAGTCGTTCTACAATTTCCCTTGTGTCGGTATGAACTGCAGAGGATTGTGATCATTGTGTATGATCGTATCCTTCCCCATAATGTAATGTTTCCATTGAAGACAAGATTTTATAATGGAATACATTTCCTTGTCATATGTGGGTTATTTACGGACAGCATCATAGATTTTCTCACTATAGAATGCCAACAGATGCCTGTGTTGAGTGAGAAATATGCCCACATCATAGTCAGATGCATTAGTCTCAATTTCAAATGGTTGTTGCAGATCAGGCAAGGAGAGTATTGGAGATGAGCACAAGCGATGCTTTAGATCATCGAATGTTCATTGCTTCTCCTTCTTCCACATGAACTTGGCCCTACCACCGCCCTTGGTCACTTGGCTGAGGGCCCATGCAATATGGGAGAATCTCAACACGAACCGTCAGTAGAATTTGTCTAGTCCCAAAAAGCTCTGAAGCTCGGTTAGTGTGGTTGGGGATGGCTAGTCACGGATGACTTTGTTCTTAGCTGGATCAACATTTACCCCATGCTCATTAAAAATGTAGCCCAAGTATTGGACCATGTTCATTCCAAAAGAGAATTTTTCCAAGTTGGCATACCCTACCGCAGAGTGCTCAAAACCTATTGAATATGCCGCATGTGCTCCTCCCATGTTCTGTTGAAGATGAAGATGTCATCCAAATATAATACCACAAAGGAGTTGGTGAAGGGTCTCAATACATCATCCATCAACCTCATGAAAGTGGTTGGTGCATTTGTTAATCCAAAGGGCATGACTAGCCATTCGTAGAGACCTTATTTAGACTTGAAGGTTGTCTTCCATACATCAATTGGTTCGATGGGAACCTAGTGGTAGATAGACTTCAGGTCAATCTTGCTGAAGAAATTTCCCCCCCTGAGTTGTTCAAGAAGGTCATCAATCCTGGGAATGGGGTAGTGGTTCCTGACTCTAATTTTGTTTAAGGCTCTGTAATCAATGTAGGGTCACCAAGTCCCATCCTTCTTCTGCACTAGTACAATCGAGCTTTTGCAAGGGGAAGAGTTGGGTCTGATGTGCCCCTTTTGAAGAAGCTCTCGAATATGACACCTGATTTTGTCATTCTCCATCAACAAGCACTGATAGACTGGTCCATTAGGTAGAGGTGCACCAGGGGTCAGATCAATTGGATGCTTGACTTGGCAGTGTGTCGGTACCCTTATAGGTGATGAGAAGATGTCTATGTATTCTTCCACGATCTCGTCCACTTGCTTTTTTTGCAAAGAGAGGCCTTTTGTAGAGGCCATGGATGTGGCGACAAACTTCTACTTACTGTGAGCACAAATCACAAAGAAGATGAACTTCCCGGTCTGTGAAATGACCTTACTACATTTCTTAGCAGAGATTAAAGAAATAGCAGTAGGCGGTGCTACCTCTAGGATCCTATACAATTGTCTACCCAAAGTAATAATAACACTATGGGGTCTAGACTCATATACATCATGATATTACTCATGAATGCCAAAAACCTAACCCTAGAAGGTGAAACACCAAAAGTCATGTAGGCCCTATGGGTAAGTTGGTGTAATTTGGTACCTCAACCTCCAAGGGTCATAAATTTTGCATACGACCTTTGTTTTAGGCACGTGATATCCCTTTGGAAAGGTATTTTAGAGAGCTACACATTCCATCGTCAAACTCTGACTTTGTCTATATTTTGACTGTGGTGAGCCAAAAAAACAACGTTTAGGGTCCCAAAACATCCCTGGAAGTACAACAAGATGTGCTGACATGAAAACATACAAAATAAGTCAGTTGTATTAGGTGAGAGGCCACTCATATCCACCTAGAGGATGTGTGGGGCTTCAGACAGCCCCAGAATTGTAGAACCCACAATTACAAAGAAAGTACAGAAGAACGTGTTGAACAAAAACGGACACGAGGAGCCAGTTGGAATAGGTGGGTGGCCACCAATATCCACCTGGATCATTTTATGAGCACCAACTCAAAATAAGTTGTAACTCCCCTGCAAGTACCAACCTGTTATTTGAAGACACAAATAATCATGTGCACCACCCAACCTCCCAGAAATATAAATAAGAGACTCAACATGTCACTTCTACTTTCACTGATATTGATAATGATATTGATACATCATCATTATCAAAGTTGTTTCAACCCCAACAACCACATAAGACTTATTCCAAGATTTCCAAAAATATCCCCCAAATCATATGCCGAAAATTACCAAGATATGCATCAAACCATATGCCAAAATATGCCTTAAACATGTTCCAAACCCTCCAATATATGCCTTAAAGCATATTCCAAAACCTTCAAGATATGCCTCAAGCATATACCAAAATCTACAAGATACAAGCCTTAAAATATATATAAATCATAACTTTCATTCTATAAAAAAAACCAATGCATCAGATCTCAAATCATCAAACCTTCCTCAGCTTCAGTATCAACAAGAGGGCATCTTCTTCATAACCTTTCCTCAACCTCGTGGGACTGAACTGGGAAACATGCAGGGCCTTGCATGACGATACTAGGATAACCAGTGGGGTCCTTGCAGGACACCCTTTGCTAGACCCGTAGAGGTCAGCTCAGATAGGTTTTCCCATAAACCATTCGCGCATATGCAACTCCAATACTTCCCTCCTTTGCATTGATCCACTTCTTTACTTGCAATAAGAGATTACTCACATTCTTTCTTGATTTCACTCGCTTCATGATAAAAGGAGAGGCTCTTGATGGGTATTTAAACTTTTCCAAATACCTCCTTTGCTTAACTTTAGGGATGATCTATAACTTCTTATTGCAACCATTTTTCTCCTTTTACTTGATTTTGGGGCCGACTTGTAACTTCTTGTTCTTAGATTCAGGGCTTCTTTACTTGCTTTCAGGGCTTTGCCTTTAAGAGGGAATGTCTCCTCAACTGTGAGGAACCATGTGGTGTGGCACCTACTATTGGAAATGGCTTGATGAGGATTATCGGTCCATAGGGGTTTTTCATGCATTTGTAATGTCCTTCATACTCTTTTTATTCAAACAACTTCGGACTTCATCACCACATTCATTTGTAATGTCCTTCATACATCTAACTGGTTATAAATGACAACAATGAGTAATGAGTAAAAGTTGAATGTTAACTAATGAGTTTTGAGTAAGAGGGAAGTCTTAGTAATAATAACCCCACACTCATTCACCCCCCCCCCCCTCTCTAAGTGTGGTAGGNTTTATATTCATTTTCCATGAACTTGAAAAAACGTTTTATGTAACTTTCAAATGTAACCCTACCTCCTTTCTTATTGCAACAAGTGGGTAAACCCATCTATATTAAATTATCAAACTTATTTGTAAAAATTTGGAAACTTCTTTTGAACAAAATGAATTTTTTTTAGCTTGTTGGATCAAATTACTCTTTGTAAAAACCTTTTCAGTTTCCATCACCATTGAATTTCGACGTTTAATCCTTTTATATCTTAATTACTCTTTTGATATGGAATTAAGAAATTTTATGATTTTGGTTGCTATCTGAGGTCTATTACACTATTCCTAGAAAGCTTGTTGTATGGACTTGTCTTCTTCATTTGCCAATGAGGATTCTTCTCCAATAAACTTGAAGTAATCCCAAATATTGGTGATTTTTGTTATAATTTGATCCTTGATGAGATGTCTTGCTCCAATCAAATATGGTTTTCCAACCAATTTACCCTGTAACTGTTCCACATCTCTCTGCAACTTATCCTTAACCTCTTGATTGTGTAATGGTTTTATATTTATCATTGAATTATTCTTTGAATATTTTAATTATATCATTTTTTTCATACACTGGCCTCTTAAGTTTTTTAACCTCAATCTCCTTTAAATTCAAATCTGATAGGGTTTTGGCTAATTCTTCAAATGGATCTATTGGTCTTGAAGGATGAGAATAAGAAGGCTCTTTCTTAAAATCTTCAATTTGTTGTTTATAAATATCCATATGATCATCCTTCATTTCTACCATTTGTCTTTGATGCAGGAGCATCCTACCTCCCAAAATCTTGTACATTTGATTAGACCTAGTGGGTGTTTCATTTTCCTAGGGAGTTGGTTCCCTAAAGGAAGTTTATTGTAATTTCCTAAGTTTTATAGGAGATCTAAAATGTATGAGTCGATTGTATTGTAATCAGATCTACTTCTAAGAAGAGATATCGAGGGTTGAGAGGAGTTGAGAGATCTAGAGTAAGTTAGGTCTCATGAAGATTGAGAATCCTAAGATAGGATTTGAATGAGTTGTTAGAGCCGCCCTTGTTTTTGGCTTGTATCAATTTTCAATTTGATACTTGAAAGTCTAAAGTTGGTTTTCTTTTTCCGTCTGAGAGGATGAGTCCTCTGAAACCTGGTCGCGTGAGCAGCAACGTTTTTCTACTCTCGAAACAAGTCCTACCTTTCGTAAGAATGTGCCCTCTTTTTGTTCTACTTCGGGATCTCGCAGGTCGGATACCGCAATTCATAAATTCACACGTCCCGAGTCACGAAATGGCGAAGTTGTTTTAAATTTTCACTCAAAGCAATAACCAGGGTAAAGTCTTTTAACTCGTGATTAGACGTCGTCGGAGTTTCGCGCTTCGGCGTCCGTCAAACCAAAATTTTTATTTTTACAATCCCGAGAGCTGAGAACACGAGGCCTTTTCTGGATAACCCATGGCGAGGGTTAGAGGCAAAAAGCTAACCGTGGTCGAGGTTGTTCTCGGCAATTCGCCACTCTGCACTATCTTTTTCAAAATTTACAGCTTCGAAGCCCCGACTCACGAAGTCATGAGGTAATTATAACACGATTAATTAAGCACTTGATCCAAGGTTATCTTCCCCTTAATTAAGCCTGGTTATCGTGATCTCGCAGTTTCGCAACTCGGCATATAAATCTCACAGAAACTTGTCTTCGAAGTCCCGAGTTGCGAATAAAATGATTATAGAATTAATTATGCCCCCAAATCGCGATTACCTTTAATTAAACCAAAATCGGTCCTCGCGGTCTCGGGAGTTGGAAACTTAAAGTGTTAAGAGAAAGTCCACGATATAATGAATAACAAAGAAATTTATTAACATTAGCGGGGTCGGATTAATTAAGCTAAAACAAGATATATCGCGTGTCTCGAGGCTTGCACGTTTCTTGAGATAGCCATTTCTCTCCATACTCCGACCGACTGTCAAACCGCCAAAAATTTATGACATTAATGGGAAATAGGGTAAATCTACACATGTAAGATTGAATTTTACGCAATAAATTTATTTCTAATTATGATTTGACAGGCTTATTTTGAAAGGTACCAAGTTTTCAAATATATATGAGAGTTTCATTTCATTATAATGAACACATTTTCATAAGCACGCAGAGCTCATCACTTCTGAGTAAACTAATTTCTGTATGTATACGCAGTTCTATCGCAGAAGAGCTAAAATGCAAGCTTCAGCTATGGCTCCGCGGAAAGCAACAAAGGCGAATGTTGAGGTTGCAGGACAAGGCTCAGACAATGTCTCCGACACTTCACCCCGAAGTGTCGACTCGGTCCCCAACTGGTCATTTGTTTCAGACATTTTGCAATCAGAATTGGTAGATTATTCAGACGACTCCGACGGCAACGAAAAAGATGATCTAAACACCAAATACAAGATAGTTGTCCAATCCACGATGCACAGAGTAGCAGCCAGACCACGGTTGGTCCCATATTATGACATGATCCGATGGGCATTGGATCACGTAGACAGACCCACTAGGACTATCATGAACGGGCAGCGAGTCACGGTCGGGACTTTTAGGCCAGAACATATACAAACCATGTATAAGCTCCCGACGATGTCTGAATACACATTTGGCGTTGAGTTCCTGGAGGAATTCAAGGAGAAAGAGTGCACCCAGTATGATAAAATCATGCCAGGTTTGATAAAGGATTGGGTTTCGTGCACCGCGAAATTCAGAGAAAATGACCAGGGCGTTTATTCAATCGCTTCGTTGGAGCCACAGTATAAATATGTGGCCATGATTACATGTCGGCTATATGGGAGAGAGGACACATCACATTTTTCCATTGCGTGGGTGCCTCTAATGTTTCGGGTCGCAGAAGGTTGCTCTTTTAATTGAGCAAAGATGCTCTCAGATAGTCTGGCCAACCGGATCACAAAGTATCGGGAGCAGAAGGAAAATGGAAGGCCGTCCTCATTCTTCATGTCCGCATATATTATGGACGCAATATGCTCCATGACACCATTTCCATTGATAAGCTGGGGGTGGACTCCGACCGAAGACAGACCCATACATGTATATCACGAAAAGCTATGGGAAAATAAAGAAAAAAGTTTCGCATACGAAATTTTTAAGTGGGTGATGGTGCCCCTGCATATCGCCATTTTTGGTCACCCACCACCTCGTATCTCGGACAGTATTGCAACAAATCTGAGTGGCATAGCGGACTGGTACGTGGAGGCAGAGTTCTCGTACTTCAGAGTTTTCGGGACTTCTGTTCCCCCACATGCGCTACCATTGTTCATTCCCGACAAGCTGGCTTGTCGCGAGGTCGCCCGACAGACGGTAATTGGCGGGGTGAGTAAAGAACTAAAAGGGTACTCAAAGAAGGTATGGTCGTCTTTTCCCATTCGGCTGAATTCTTATTCTTTATTAGATTTTGGGCATGCCAAAGCCGAGGCTGCAACCCTAGAAGACCGGAATTTGGTCTCCATCGAGTATAAGAAACATGATCCACAAAGGGTTGTGAGAAACCAATTAGCTAATTGTGGGCTCAAGAGATTTGAGCACGAGAATTCACCCTCGGATGACGTTTTCCAAGGGGCGAGGTCGTATGAAGAGGTTCTAGCCAGGATTCAATCCTTGGCGCCCAAAGACACAGCTGCTATATTGAAATTCCAGGAACATAGACAGTCAAAATAAACTCTCCCCAATATAGCTACAAGAGTCAGTCTCGAATTGTTTGGACCTCCGTATTTTCAATCATTAATTCACTACCTGGCCTCCGGTCTATCTTCAGATCTAACTTTTAACAAGTCGCCATCTTCCAGTGTCATTTAGAAGGGATTAAAGTTTTTCATTTTAACCTCGTGAGTTTCAAAATAGATTGTGGGAAGAAAACGGGTCTTTACAACTACTTGATCCCCCGTTGGGCGAAGGAACGTTTAGAGTGATCCTAACTTTCCTAGGTTTTTCAACAACATCGGAGGATTAAGGCTTGCTCAAAATGGATGCACCTTTAAAGATTATTTTCCTTTTCTCCCTAAGAATGAAGATGTTGTGAAGGTCAAGGGAAGGTTTTTCTCCCATCTCGCCCCCTTTATTAAAATATAATACAGTTACGGGAATGAGCCTTAGATTCGCATCCGTATTCTAATTCTGCAACCGTAAGTTCTCTTTTACAAGACTAAACTGAGACAGCACTTAACCTCTCTTAAAGTTCTTGTACCAACTCAGCCTAACGTCGAACCCGGACTATTGAACCAAACACACATCGCCTTAAACCTCTTCAATACCATCCTTAAAACGGAAACTAATTGGGCCGAACTTGAACAAGCATGGGCAGCCATTGAACGAGACATAACTATCCAGGAGCAGTTTGAAGCCAGACAACGCCAACAAAAAAATCTCCCTTAGCTTTCTTCTCTCAGGGTTGAAGTTTCTCCCTTCTCCATCTTCTAACCACTTTCGGATGCCTTGACACTGTACTTTTGAGCCTTAAGTACAGACTTAGGAACAACATCTTTCTGGCACCGTTGTCGGGGACCGAAGTTACGAAATCTTTTTCCCTGGGAAAACAACAATTGTTTTTCGTTGAAAGTGTTACCCTTTGATGGTGAACAAAGAGTACACACCTTTTAAGGATTTTTATATTTCACTTGGAGACTCCATGAAGAATTAAACTGGCATTTGTTCGAAGGAATACCAGACAAAACCCGGATGGTGAGAAGATCACGTCTGTTACCGATCCCGAAAAAATTCTAAAGGCGAGAGGCTCTTTTAAGCCTACCGCTATTGTTTACCAACTTGAAATCCCATCACTGAAGGCTGAGAGTCCTTCCAAACCCTCAACTCCACTCAGTCCTTGTGTTCCTTATCCTTCCTCACCAGACTTTCCTCTTCACGAAGAAATTAAAGATTCCCTTTTAATTTTCCAAAACCCCCTGTATAACTCCCCACAAACAACGATGGCAGCTGTTGGAGGAGGAGGTGGAGGGTTTATAGGAGCAGGCAGAGGGTTTATTGGAGGAGGAGGGGGAGGATCCCCCCTAGGAGGAGGTGGAGGTGTCCCCCTAGGAGGAGGTGGAGGTCAAGGGCCTGCCCCCCCTCCCAGATTTTTTGTGAAAGTCACAGCCCGATACGCTCCTTTAGTATTGCCCGTCCCCCTACACGATCTTCCAGAAAACTACATAAAGAATTTACCAAAATTCACCGGGGAGGGATATCTGACCGCTGCTGAACATATTAATTTCTTCGACCAATTCGCAGATATATTCAGTATTGAGCACGAGGATGTATATTCGAGACTCCTTGTCCAAACTTTTGAAGGTCAGGTCCGAACTTGGTTTCGGATCCTACCTACAGCTTCTATCCCGTCATATGATGCTTTGGAAGATGCTTTCCTTAGAAAATGGGGCGAGTGAAAAGACCATCTCTATTATCTAACCGAATTTGGGTCTTTGAAAAAAAAGAACTCAAAAACAGTCATGGAATTCATTCTGAGATTCAACAAACTGTACAATAAAATCCCAACTGAAGTCAAACCATCTCAACCCGCGGCCAAAGTGACCTTTGTTGGATCTTTTGAACCAGATTTCGCACTACTTTTGCGAGAGCGTAGGGGAGCCACCTTAAACTGTATGCAGGATGATGTGGTAGAAATAGAGTCTAACATGATGGCTTCGGGTAAGCTTAAAGCTAGATTAGAGACTGGAAACCGAGAGCCCAAGTGCTTTAGAGAACAAGCAGGCCCTTCAGGGTCCAATAGAGCCTCTGACGATAGGGTGGACGATATGGCTAGAGTGATTAAAGAATTGTCAAATAAAATAGCCTGGATGGAACTCAAATAGGCCAAGGCTGACTCTTACCCAAAAAAATATTTCAGGAAAAATCAAAACCCTCCTAATCAACAAAGACAAATAAAAAAGGAAGATCAAAAGATACAAGCTCCCTTGAAGAATGAAAATTTTATAGGCGCTAACGATTTTCAAGACTTCGAGGATTCAGATAATGATGTCACAAACTTCGTTGATGACTGTAGTCAACCATATTTGACTTGCGAAGACTACAAAAAGTCTCTAAATACGCCAAAGCCGTCAAGTGAGAGTGAGGAGGGTGATCACACCGAGATCTGTGAATCTCAATCAGAAACTGAGATAATGATGGTTAATTTTCAACCAAAGTACAATCTAAGATCTAAGAATAAGCCCACCTCCACGACTCAACCCAAGAAAATCCTTCAAAGGGGCCAAGCTTATGAGCCTCCTTCGGACGAGACCCCATTACCCAACAACAAAACTAGGAAAGTAAGCACTCAAGAGTCCGAGGTGGAAAAAGTTGGAACTCAAACACAGCCAACCAAACCCGTAAATAAAGCTATGTCTTCAACTAGGACCATGAATGATAAATTTGTCTAGACAAATAAGTCAGAAAATAATAATTCGGAAGTCTCAACCGGAGAATCAGACAAGGCGAGCGGAGCTTTTAGATTTGAAAATGAGTTAAACAAAATTAAGATACCAATCCCTTTGGTGGAATTAGCGAAAACCCCCGTTTATCGCAAACAAATTACCAAAATGATAGGTGTCTCTGAGCTAGAAAGCCAGTCTGATGTCATAAACTTGAAAGATGATAGACCTAACATCACTTTCGGTCCCCATTTTGAAGGGTCCAAAGACAACATCGCTCCCTTTTATATCACCTTGAACGTATACAACCAGTTGCTGCATAATTGTATGTTAGACTCCGGAGCTTCCCATAATGTTATGCCCAAAATTATAATGGAGAAGTTGGGTCTCCAGATCACAAGACCTTATAGAAATCTGTACTCTTTTGATTCGAGGAAAGTTAAATACATGGGGATGATAAAGGATCTGGTAGTTACCCTAGCGCAGGTCCCAGTTAAGAGTATCCTGATGGATGTGGTTATCGCTGATATTCCCCCTAAGCATGGCATGCTATTATCTAGGTCATGGGGAGCCAAGTTGGGGGTTTCTCTTCAATTAGACATGACTTATGCCACAATCCCTATGTTCGGTGGTCAGTTCACTCATTTATACAGAGAAACAAGATTAGCATATACGGTCAGTGACCCTCAAAACCCGCACAACTTCCCTATCTACATGATCTGGGAAATTGCATCTTGTCTTTTGATGATGGTCTGGATGGTTGCCTGGAGGAAATCGATACAAAGCAAGAAGAGTCAAACCCCATGACAGAATATCTATGTAATACTGGTGTCTGGAAAATGTTTTTTGACGGTGCTTCATCTTCTGAAGGGGCAGGTGTTGGAGTGCTTTAGTGGCACCTGAAGGTAAGTTCATTGTTCCTTTCTCCTATCGTTTGCAGTGGGACATAGATTACACTAATAACGTATGCGAGTATGAAGCATTGATCTTAGGATTGGAGGCTGCCAAAAAGATAAATATAAAAAACTTGGAGGTATATGGGGATGCAGAATTGATAGTAAAACAAGTAAACCGACAATACCTAGCCAGGCATCCCAGACTAAGAGCGTATAGAAATTGTGCTTGGGATCTCATGGAAAAAAATTTCTCATCTGTAAATATCCATTTTATCCCTCGTGCAGAGAATCTGCATGCTGATGCATTGGCAAAGGCAGCTTCAACCTTCTCTCCTCCCACGACCTTCAAACTGAAGTATCACATTGAAATCAGATACAAACCCTCCATACCAGATAATATCTGACACTGGAAATTCTTTGAAGATGACGAACAAATTAAGAATTTCCTTACAGCGGTAGGCAAATTCTCTGAAACTCATGTTGACCAAGAAAATCAGAATGACTCAATGTGGATCATGCAAGAAGGAGAGGAACCTGAAATCTTCCGAGAAAAAATTGCGAATCATCGTATGCTGGTCCTTAAAAGGAATCAGATCCCTAAAGGATTGATTCCTTTGGAAAGACTTTTTGATCAGAACGATGTACCGGTAAAGTCCACTTTGCAGCCCCAACCAGAAGAAGTGGAGGACTGTGATTTAGGAACCGAAAAGGAACCCTGGATGGTAAAGATATCGAAGTTCCTCCCTCCCAAAGCAAAAGTTAAGTATAAAGACTTACTCAGACAATATAAAGATGTTTTCGCTTGGTCCTATGATGAATTGAAAATGTATGACACTTCCATTATTGATCACAAGATACCTTTGAAGCCTGGGGTCAAACCGTTTAGGCAAAATCTTAGGCAAATTAACCCCATTCGGTTACCCGTGATAGAAAAGGAAGTTAAAAAACTCTTGGACGCGAAAATAATCATGCCTCTGAGATACTCGGACTGGGTAGCTAACCTAGTCCCATTCAGGAAAAAGAACGGGGAAATCAGGCTGTGTGTGGATTTCCGAAACTTAAACAAGTCATCTCTCAAAGATAATTACCCGCTGCCCAAGATGGACCATGTTTTAGAAAAGGTCGTTGGAGCTAATCGAATGTCTATGATAGATGGTTTCTCTAGTTATAATCAGATCGCTATGAATGAACAAGACAGGGAAAAAACTGCTTTCACCACGCCCTGGGGTACTTTCATGTATGACAAAATGCCTTTTGGTTTGATGAATGCAGGGGCCACTTTCCAGCGAGCTATGGACATCGCTTTCGTGGGAGAAAGATACAAGTTCATAGTTATTTACCTGGACGACCTGACGGATTTTTCTAAAACTGACGAAGAACATTTGATGCATCTAAAACATACTTTCGAAAAGTGTCATAGGTTTGGCCTATCCCTGAACCCAAAGAAATCACATTTCGCTATGTGGGAAGGTAAGCTTCTGGGCCATGTCATATCTAAGGAAGGAATCAGAATTGATCCTAAGAGGATTGAAGCGATAGATACTGTCACTATCCCGAGAAATATAAAAGAAATTCAATCATTCTTAGGAAAGATAAATTTTCTACGAAGGTTCATTCCCAATTTCGCTGAGATTGTCAAACTGATTACAGGAATGTTGAAGAAGGACAGCAAGCTAAATTGGACCAGCAAGGCTAGGGCATCGTTCGCGCATATTAAAAAAGTTATAAGCAAGGCACCTGTGTTAGCAAGTCCAGATTATCTGAAAGATTTTCTCATCTTCTCTTTTGCTTCTGAACATACCATCGCCATGGTACTCTTGCAGAAAAATGAAGAGGGGTTCGAACAGCTGATAGCGTTTTTCAGCAAAAGCCTCAGGGATGCAGAACTGAAATATGACATAATAGAAAAACAAGCATACGCAATGGTAAAGGCATTGATAGCATTTAGAACCTATGTGCTACATTCGAAAATAATCGCGTATGTGCCTACCAGTTCTATAAAAGACATATTGGTACAGTCGGACAGTGATGGAAGAAGAGGGCGATGGCTCGCTAAAACACAAGAATTCGATCTGGAAGTCAAGCCAACTAAATTAATAAAGGGGTAGGGTCTGGCCAAACTCTTGGCTGAGTCGAATCTTAGAGCTCTTGATATTAATTGCCTGCAAGAAGAAGACGGAGACACACACCTGCACGAGCCGGATGACCAAACAGATCCAAGTAAGGTTGAGGAAAAGTTCATATCATCAGGCTGGTATAAATACATAGTGTTCTACTTGTTAAACCTGAAATGCCCAAATGAACTATCACCAGCTAAGTGCAGAACTTTAAAGCTTCATGCTATAAAATATTGCATCACCGAAAATCAGCTATAATGGAAGGATCCACTCGGGTTCCTGCTAGTCTGTTTGGTTGAGTCAGAAACTCTACGGGTTATGGAGGAATTTCATGAAGGAGTCTGTGGAGGACACCATGCATGGAGAGCCACCACCTATAAGATCTTGAGGGCTGGATACTATTGGCCGAAACTATTTTCAGACATCAATGCCAAAGTACGTGCGTGCAACCCTTGTCAAATATTCACTGGTAAATAGAAACTCCCTGCACTGCCACTCGTTCCAGTCAAAGTTGAAGCTCCATTTCAACAATGGGGTCTAGACTTCATAGGGGAAATTAATCCTCATTCCAGTGCTCAGCATAAGTGGATCTTAACAGCTACAGATTATTTTACTAAGTGGGTGGAAGCCATTCCAACCAAAAGGGCAACAGACTCGGTGGTGATCGATTTCTTGGAAGACAATATCTTGTCAAGATTCGGGTGTCCCTGAAAGATAGTTACCGATAATTCCCAGGCCTTCAAATCTATGGCTATGATCAGCTTCTGTCAGAAGCATAATATCGTTCTCGGTCATTCCACTGCATATTACCCTCAGGGAAACGGATTGGCCGAATCATCTAACAAGAGCCTGGTGAACATAATCAAGAAATTTCTAGATGAAAATAAAAGGTCCTGGCATGTGCACTTGAAATACGCATTATGGGCAAACCGCATCAACACTAAAAGTTCTATCGGAATTTCACCGTTTCAAATGGTCTATGGGACAGACGCAGTACCACCTATAAATCTAGCACTGCCAGTGATGAAGTTATGGTAGGATCAAAACGAAGAACCAAATCATGTAACCAGGAGAATTAACCAGCTGATCGAAGTTCAACAGCATATAGTTGAAGTTGATGAAAAAATGCAAAAGTAACAGGATGAAATGAAAGCGTTGTTCGATCTCACAGCAAAAGACAGGGAATTCCTTCCAGGTGACTTAGTACTAAGATGGGATGCAAGAAGAGAGGAGGTCGTGAAGCATGGTAAATTTGACCACCTCTGGTATGGACCATTCAGGGTCTCGACTCCGGAAGGGAAAAATTCCTTCCTGCTGGAAAACATCGATGGAGAAGTCCTCAGCGCCCCTATCAATGGGCGATATCTGAAACATTACATGACATAACAGTCGCCATTTTTTCAAAAAAAAAAAAAAAAAAAGATAAAATAAAATAAAATTTGTGTACATACATGCATTTTTATTTAAAACATTACCCTTTTTGCTTTTCGTTCTCTTTTGTTCATAATTTTTCGACATATTTCGAATAAAGTTCATATTGGCTTTTTACAGGATCCCAACTGCTTGCAAAGCTAGCAGGAAGAGTCATTCGCAAGGCGGTATTAGAAATAAATCAGCATGAAACAGGTGATACCTAAAAAGTAGCTTCATAATGCACAAACAAAGTAAAAAGAAAAGGTAAAGGTGAGCTTTCTCAATACACATGTTATGAAAGACTGCTAAATTAAATCGAGGTAACGTCATTCAAACTACAATATCGGCTAAAATGTTAGATAACCGGATTATTGCTTGGCTTGATAACCTTTGATTTAAAATGAGCTGAATACCTACAAGAGTCAGTCAAAATAAACTCTCCCCGATATACCTACAAGAGTTAGTCTCGAATTGTTTGGACGTCCGTATTTTCAATCATTAATTCACTACCTGGCCTCCGGTCTATCTTCAGATCTAAATTTTAGCAAGTCGCCATCTTCCAGTGTCATTTAGAAGGGATTAAAGTTTTTTGTTTTAGCCTCGTGAGTTTCAAAATAGATTGTGGGAAGAAAACGGGTCTTTACAACTACTTGATCCCCTGTTGGGCGAAGGAACATTTAGAGTGATCCTAACTTTCCTAGGTTTTTCAACAACATCGGAGCATTAAGGCTTGCTCAAAAGGGATGCACCTTTAAAGATTATTTTCCTTTTCTCCCTAAGAATGAAGATGTTGTGAAGGTCAAGGGAAGGTCGGTACCGAGTAATCAAAATAAGTTGACAGGCCTCTAATGCAAAGTATTACACAGATGTTAGCCCTGATACAAACTGATTGCCCCCATCTTCGTGCTCAAAAGTAAATTATAAGACAGGTGGTGAAAGGAAATTCAGAAATGATTGTCCCCACCTAGTCCAAGAAGACGATGAAAGGAAATTCAGAAATGATTGCCCTCGTCTCAACATTTAAATGCATAAATATATTATGAAGTGGTGAAAGGAAATTCGGTAAAAGGGGCCAGATAACTTCACCGGGGTACTAAACAGGCTCACTGGCAGTGAAGCAATGTATGAGATATTTGTAAGGCTGTTATACATGAATATCACTCTACTCGGGTAACCAACGCTTTCTAAAACTTGATCCACATCCAAAATTCAGACGGGACTCCCCAATTAAAAAACATACATCTTATTCTCTCGATGCAAGCAGAGAGCCACAAGATCTGTTGAGTCTCCTAGGACTGTTTCGATTGTCTTAAAACATACCTAATTCTAGTAGTGGGAAAGGGAAAATTGTGAAAGAGACTACAACTGTGTTTGAAAGGAATATCTGATTTTGACAAAACTTTTCAAGGTTAAGAACAAAATCTTTTCCCCCTTCGATCCTCTTTTCTTGGAAAATTTCTGTCTGATTGAGCTTTTGACTCCATTTACCCAATATTGGCATGTGGTCTATTGTTCTTCCTGCCTCACAGGAAGGCGGGATCCCTAGTTGGAGCCTATGTTGGAGCCGCCCTTGTTTTTGGCCTGTCTCAATTTTCAATTTGATACTTGAAAATATAAAGTTGGTTTTCTTTTTCCGTCCGAGAGGATGAGTCCTCTGAAACCTGGTCGTGTGAGCAGCGACATTTTTCTACTCTCGAAACAAGTCCTACCTTTCGTAAGAATGTGCCCTCTTTTTGTTCTACTTCGGGATCTCGCAGGTCAGATACCGCAATTCATAAATTCACATGTCCCGAGTCACGAAACGGTGAAGTCGTTTTAAATTTTCACTCAAAACAATAACCAGGGTAAAGTCTTTTAACTCGTGATTAGACGTCGTCGGAGTTTCGCGTTTCAGCGTCCGTCAAACCAAAATTTTTATTTTTACAATCCCGAGAGCCGAGAACGCGAGGCCTTTTCTGGATAACCCATGGCGAGGGTTAGAGGCAAAAAGCTAACCGTGGTCGAGGTTGTTCTCGGCAATTCGCCACTCTGCACTATCTTTTTCAAAAGTTACAGCTTCGAATCCCCGACTCACGAAGTCACGAGGTAACTATAACACGATTAATTAAGCACTTGATCCAAGGTTATCTTCCCCTTAATTAAGCCTGGTTATCGTGATCTCACAGTTTCGCAACTTGGCATATAAATCTCACAGAAACTTGTCTTCGAAGTCCAGAGTTGCGAATAAAATGATTATAGAATTAATTATGCCCCCAAATCGCGAATACCTTTAATTAAACCAAAATCGGTCCTCGCGGTCTCGGGAGTTGGAAACTTAAAGTGTTAAGAGAAAGTCCACGATATAACGAATAGCGAAGAAATTGATTAACATTGGTGGGGTCAGATTAATTAAGCTAAAACAAGATATATCCCGCGTCTCGAGGCTTGCACGTTTCCCGAGATAGCCATTTCTCTCCATACTCCGACCGACTGTCAAACCGCCAAAAATTTATGACATTAACGGGAAATAGGGTAAATCTACGCATGTAAGATCGGATTTTACGCAATAAATTTATTTCTAATTATGATTTGACAGAATTATTTTGAAAGGTACCGAGTTTTCAAATATATATGAGAGTTTCATTTCATTATAATGAACGCATTTTCATAAGCACACAGAGCTCATCACTTCTGAGTAAACTAATTTCTGTATGTATACGCAGTTCTATCGCAGAAGAGATAAAACGCAAGCTTCAGCTATGGCTCCGCGGAAAGAAGCAAAGGCGAATGTTGAGGTTGCAGGACAAGGCTCAGACAATGTCTCCGACACTTCGCCCTGAAGTGTCGACTCAATCCCCAACTGGTCATTTGTTTCAAACATTTTGCAATCAGAATTGGTAGATTATTCAGACGACTCCGACGGCAACGAAAAAGATGATCTAAACACCAAATACAAGATAGTTGTCCAATCCAGGATGCACAGAGTAGCAGCCAGACCACGGTTGCTCCCATATTATGACATGATCCGATGGGCGTTGGATCACGTAGACATACCCACCAGGACTATCATGAACGGGCAGCGAGTCACGGTCGGGACTTTTAGGCCAGAACATATATAAACCATGTATAAGCTCCTGACGATGTCTGAGTACACATTTGGCACTGAGTTCCTGGAGGAATTCAAGGAGAAAGAGTGCACCCAGTATGATAAAATCATGCCAGGTTTGATAAAGGATTGGGTTTCGTGCACCGCGAAATTCAGAGAAAATGACCAGGGCGTTTATTCAATCGCTTCGTTGGAGCCACAGTATAAATATGTGGCCATGATGACATGTTGGCTATATGGGAGAGAGGACACATCACATTTTTTCATTGCATGGGTGCCTCTAATGTTTCAGGTCGCAGAAAGTTTCTCTTTTAATTGGGCAAAGATGCTCTCAGATAGTCTGGCCAACCGGATCACAGAGTATCGGGAGCAGAAGGAAAATGGGAGGTCGTCCTCATTCTTCATGTCCGCATATATTATGGACGCAATATGCTCCATGACACCATTTCCATTGATAAGCTGGGGGTGGACTCCGGCCGAAGACAGACCCATACATGTATATCACGAAAAGCTATGGGAAAATAAAGCAGAAAGTTTCGCATACGAAATTTTTAACTGGGTGATGGTGCCCCTGCATATCGCCATTTTTGGTCACCCACCACCTCGTATCTCGGACAACATTGCAACAAATCTGAGTGGCATAGCGGACTGGTACGTGGAGGCAGAGTTCTCGTACTTCAAAGTTTTCGGGACTTCTGTTCCCCCACATGCGCTACCATTGTTCATTCCCGACAAGCTGGCTTGTCGCGAGGTCGCCCGGCAGATGGTAATTGGCGGGGTGAGTAAATAACTAAAAGGGTACTCAAAGAAGGTATGGTTGTCTTTTCCCATTCGGCTGAATTCTTATTCTTTATTAGATTTTGGGCATGCCAAAGCCGAGGCTGCAACCCTAGAAGACCTGAATTTGGTCTCCATCGAGTATAAGAAACATGATCCACAAAGGGTTGTGAGAAACTATTTAGCTAATTATGGGCTCAAGAGATTTGAGCATGAGAATTCACCCTCGGATGACGTTTTCCGAGGGGCGAGGTCGTATGAAGAGGTTCTAGCCAGGATTCAATCCTTGGCGCCCGAAGACACAGCTGCTATATTGAAATTCCAGAAACATAGACAAAGTTGTCTACCCACTGTGTTGCGAGGGGGGAGCTCGGATGTTTCTGAGATGAAACAGAAGGATGTTGAAGGTTCTAAAGACGCAACTCCTGACCCTGGAAAACACCGTGACGAGGAGGGACAAACGAAGAATCCCGAAGCAGAGGTAAAGACTCTGGACCCACCAAAGAAACAGAAGCCGGAGACCGAGGTAAAGACTCCAGAACCAGCAAAAATACAAAGTCCTGTCGATACTCCAGGAAAGTCCGCAAAACAAATCGGAGAACCCATCACTTCTGTCACCCCCTTGCAGTCGGCGCAGGGAAATATCAAAGAAAGGATGGATATTCAACAAGGAGATAAGGCACATAAGAGCAGAAGAACTACCTCCAAACGAGTTCGTTTTTGATAAAAAGAGGAAAGCGGTAGTAAAAAGGGAATTCTACCAGGAGGGAGAGTCAAATGCTAAGAAGTACAAAGTTATGACTGACGGAAAGAATAAAAAAAATGAGCAATTC
>JASDQU010109642.1:31213-68815 GCA_032191745.1 Picea mariana | reverse complement strand
AACAATGACAGGTTGATCTGTAAATCAACACGATTAAGGTGAATGAGGTGAATTCGATCCAATGATGAGATCGAAGATATTAAGGACGGGAATAGAGACATGACTGAGATTAATTCTATAAGGTGAATTTTATAAAGGGCCTAAGTAATTAACCTGGTATATCTGTAACTTGAGTAAGAAAAAAATCCTTGGACACCCCTAAAATGGTTTGATCAGCAGCCTAAAAGAATCAGGTTTCCATAACTGTGGGTTTTTTACCATTAAGTTCATCAGTCTTAGTAAATTTTATTTTTCTTGTTGCATTGCCTATAACTCAAGTGTTTGAACATGATCAATTCCTGGTATATTGAGCTTTTTCTTCAATGTATGAATTTCAATATATTTGGTCTTGATGATGGATTGTATAGATTCAACATCTTTGAGGTTTTCTCCCAATCCAATCACCAATTTCTCTAATTCCTCAATCCTCATTTTCTTGGTTCTATTTTCCAAATTTTCTTCTTTCAAATGGTTCTAAATCTTATCATTCATGGTGTGTTATTTCATCATTCCAAGAGAAACTTGCATAACATCTCTATAAACCAGTTCTCCAGTTTTTCTATGCAAATCCATTTTTTCAACAAAATTAATTGTATTCAAATCAAATGAAAATTGGGAAACCTTGTAATTGTCTGTAGTTTTAATGACTTGACCCTTTGGTTATAACACAAAAATATTCAACCTTTCTTTCTCATAGTCAAGAGAATATATTAACCTGGTTTGAGATGATCCCTGGCCACAAATTTGAGGATAAGTATCGTGCTTGATTTTTAAATTATTTTCCGTGATTGAATTAAAATGAGAGAAAATATTATTCTTCTAATTGATTTGCTTCCATTACTTCTTGTTGGAATATTCACTAATACTGAGAAGGGGGGGTGAATCATTATTAGACACTTTTTACCATTTTTAATTACAACTTGTAAAAATTAAGTTATCAACAATTTATCACTTATGATTGCATTCAAGATATAATAAACATGTAACCACATATACACAGTACACAAGCATTTTATGTGGAAAACAAAATGGGAGAAAACCATAGAAAACTTTTAATATATATCTTGAATATAACATTCACATGAAGCACTAACTTCCAAGATTCTCCAGCACCAACTCGAAGGAGGCTTCAACCCCTTAGTTTACAAGCTCCAACCTAAAGGAAGCTACAACTCCCTAGATTCTCCAACTCCAACTGGAAGGAGGCTCCAACCCCCTAGTTTACAGGCTCCAACCTGAATGAAGCTACAACTTCCTATATTCTTCACCTCTAATTGGAAGGAGGCTCCAACCCCCTAGTTTGCAAGCTCCAATCTGAAGGAAGCTACAACTCCCTATATTATCCATCTCCAAATGGAAGGAGGATCCAACCCCCTAGTTTTATGATCCGGATTTAGGAGAGAAATGAGTTAATTAACATATTGAATACAATAAACACATAGATATGAAGAATAACACAAATATCCAGTGAACAATATCTTCTATTAAATAATGAAATAGGTTGATATTGTAAAACTATAGAACTGAAACACTTACTCAAATGGTAGTAGTTATCTCTGAGAATACATGTGGCTGGTACGTGCATCCATCTAAGCATAATGGATTACAATGAGGCTCCAGAGGCCTTTTATATATTACTCATGAATTTCAAAACCCTAGACATCCAAAAGCCTAACCCTAGAAGGTGAAATGCCAAAAGTCATGTGGGCCCTATGGGTAAGTTGGTGTAATTTGGTACCTCAACTTCCAAGGGTTGTAACTTTTGCATACGACCTCTGTTTTAGGCGCGTGACAGATCGTTGGAAAGGTCTTTTAGATAAATACATATTTTTCCATCAAACTCTAACTTCGTCTACAGTTTGACTGTGGCAAGCCAAAAAAATTTGTTTAGGGCCCCAAAACAGCCCTGGAAGTACAACAAGATGTGTTGACATGAAAACATACAAAATAAGCTAGTTGGATTAGAAGAGATGCCACTCGCATCTACCTGGAGGATGTGTGGGGATTTAAACTACCCCAGAAGTGTAGAACCCACAATTACAAAGAAATATAGAAGAATGTGTTGAACAAAAGCGTACACAAGGAGTCAGTTGGAATAGGTGGGTGGCCACCAATATCCACCTAGATCAATCCTCCCCCCTTAGGAAGTAATGGTCTCCATTGCGTTGATTTCCCCCATCAAGTGAGGAAACTTTTGTTGGATTTGGCCCCGGGTGAGCCACTTGCCTTGGTGTAGGAGTTGCCCTGCCTTGACAACTCGATAAAGATGGATCCGTTGTTGGCAAGTGCCCTTGACCTGTGTGTCCACTATCTGATCAGTGGATGCCTATTCCATGCAGTCAGGGTTGAGCTCTGTTGGTTTCAGTTGTTCTACGATCTAGGAGGGGTCCAATAATAGGGGAAAATAGGGTCAAAGGAGGTCCAAATTGAATACTGGATGCGGACCAAGGAAGAGTGGAGTGTTGAGCTCAAAATCATTTCTACCCACAACCTTGGTGATAATGTAAGGCCCATAAAATCATTCCTATCAAAGTTTTATCCAATAAAAATGTTTCTGAAGAATGACCACAATTTTCTCCATGCCAAAATGTCCTGCCTCCTAACTGTAGTGGGCTTCCCAAATCATATTTTCACGCTTTCTTGTAGGAACATAGAGATGGAACAAGTGGCATAAGAGTCTTTCCTAAATGAAAAAATCAGTGACAGTTGCACATATCCCCAAGAGTTGATAGGTGGTGGCGAAGTCTTGATCTTGTTGATAAAGTTGGGGCCACTCAAATGCTTCATGTCCACAGGAATGGAGCATAGTGATGAGTGCAACCATGGGAGGCTGACTGAGGCAGTCAGTGATACGATTTGAGATACATGTCTTATACTTTATGTTGAGATGGAACTATTGCAGGTAGATGGACCACTTTTGATGGTGGTCATTCTGCAATTTCCCTTATGTCTGTATGAACTACAGAGGATTGTGATCATTGTGTATGATCGTCTCCTTCCCCAGAATGTAATGTTTCCATTGACGACAAGATTGTACAATGGAATACATTTCCTTGTCATATGTGGGGTATTTACAGACAGTATCATATATTGTCTCACTATGGTATGCCACCAGATGCATGTGTTGAGTGAGAACTGCACCCACATCATAGTCATATGCATCAGTCTCAATCTCGAATGGTTTTTGCAGATCAGGCAAGGAGAGTACTTGAGCTAAGCACAATCAATGCTTCAGATCATCGAATTCTCATTGCTTCTCCTTCCCCCACACGAACTTGGCCCTACCACGTCCCTTGGTCACCTGGCTGAGGGCCCTTGCAATATGGGAGAATCCCAACACGAAACATTAGTAGAAGTTGGCTAGTCCCAAAAAGCTTTGAAGCTCGGTTAGTGTGGTTGGGGCTAGATAGTCACGGATGACTCGGATCTTAGCTGGATTCAACATGTACCCCATGCTCATCAAAAATGTAGCCCAAGTATTGGACCTTGTTCATTCCAAAAAAAAAAAAATCCAAGTTGGCATAAAGCTTGTGTTGTCGCAGAGTGCTTAAAACCTGTTGAATATGCCGCATGTGCTCCTCCCATGTTCTATTGAAGATGAGGATGTCATCCAAATATACTACCACAAAGGAGTTGGTGAAGGGTCTCAATACATCATCCATCAACCTCATGAAAGTGGTTGGTGCATTTATTAAGCCAAAGGGCATGACTAGCCATTCATAGAGACCTTCTTTAGACTTGAAGGTTGTCTTCCATACATCAATTGGCTCGATGGGAACCTAGTGGTATCCAGACTTTAGGTCAAACTTGTTGAATAAATTTCCCCCCCTTGAGTTGTTTAAGAAGGCCATCAATCTTGGGAATGGGGTACTGTTCCTGACTATGATTTTGTTTAAGGCTTTGTAATCAATGTAGAGTCACCAAGTCCCATCCTTCTTCTGCACTAATACAATCGAGATTTTGTAAGGGGAGGAGTTGGGTCTGATGTTCCCCTTTTGAAGAAGCCCTCGGATCTGATGCTTGATTTCATCATTCTCCATCAACTAGCACTGATAGACTAGTCCATTAGGTAGATGTGCACCAAGGGTCAGATCAATTGGATGCTTGACTTGGCAGTGTGTTTGTACCCCTGTAGGTGATGAGAAGATGTCTATGTATTCTTCCACAATCTCATCCACTTGTTTCTACTGCAAAGAGAGGCGTTGTGTAGAGGCCATGGATGTGGCGATGACCTTCTACTTATTGTGAGCATGAATCACAAAGAAGACGAAATTCCTGGTCTGTGAAATGACCTTACTTCATTTCTTAGCAAAGATTAAAGAAATAACAGTAGGCAGTGCTACCTTTGGGATTCTATACAATTGTCTACCCAAAGTAATAATAACACTATGGGGTATAGACTCATATAAATCATGACACTTCCACAAATATGGTTGTCCTAAAAGAACATCACAAACTTCATGGGGAGAAATATTACACAGTACCTAATCTTTGAAAGGCTTGATGACGTAGGGAAGATGACATTGTTGGCTGACACAGTGATCTCTTCCTTGGAGAAGCCAACTGATTGTGTAGGTTTGTGGGTGTGGTTTCATTGGTAGGTCTAGCCGCTTGACAACCTCTACTGAAATTAGGTTCTTCTGACTACCGCTATTGACAATGAAATGAAGTGGAGCACCCTTGACCCACATCTACGAGTGGAAGAGGCATTGCCCTTCCTCTGGTTCTTCGGGTTCACTTGGCCGGACTTTGGTGGTAGCGACAGTGGCACTGGGTTTAGCATCAATAATCATCTTCCATTCTTCAGGATTTGACTCAGAATTATAATCAGCCTCTAATTCGGAAGCCTTCAGCTCGGCCATGAGGGACTGCTTGGAGCGACATTCTTTGGTTTTGTTCCAAGGGATTTTATGGTACTCACACCATTTTCCTGTGTCCTTCTTCGTATTCCCATTGCCCTTCTTGTGTTGCGGCTTGGAATGTTTGTCCTGAGGTTGACCATATTGACTTGGTCCCTTGTTGTGTGGGTTGGGGTTTCCATTTCCTTGCTTCATCTATAAGGGGTTTGCAAATCCAAACTCTCATATTTTTTGCTTAAATTTTTGCTCGATCTTGACATTGTATCTATAAGTCGTTCCCAATGAGGCAATGTCTAGGAACTCCATTTATGTTTGAATGTATCTATGCAAATAATCACGATATTTGAGCACCACATGATGCTCAGAGTATTTGATACCCAATTTGGTACGTAGGGTATGGATAATATTGGTGAAATCTTGTACTGTCTGGTCCCTTTCTTGACATAGGGTGGTCCATCTGGTGCAGTGGTCCTCGTAGCTTCCAACAAGGTAGTATTGTTCTTTAATTTTATCTCAAAAGGAATCCCATGTAGGGGACACCAAAAAAATTGTAGATTCCTCCACGGCCCTTTGCTCAGAGTAAGTATCCCACTAGTCTTTAACATGAGGAATGGCCTTGAGGAGTGCAAAAGTGATATTTTCCCTATCGGAAAAATTGTGGACTGAAAAATATCCTTCGATCGGATTCAACCATTTATATACAACATCTGCATCTATCAGTCCTTCAAATAATTTAATATCAAAATTTACATGCACCTTGAAGGGGGTTGCATGGTCGCTTGATTAAGATGCTTCTCCTGTGGGAAACCGTCGAAGGATCTACGCAAAGTTGTCCATCATTTCATTCATTTTTCGCACGAGGGCTTCCTCAAGCAACATTTTAATAGGACTCCATCATATTTATTTTCATCCCCCATGGGTTGTTGTTGGGCTTGGTGCGACTGATCCTATAATGGCTCGATTGGTTCGAGTCCCAAATTCTTGTACCCAGATCTTGTCGGGGACATGCACGAAGAAAAATAAACGAAGAGTAGACTGCTCTAATACCACTGATCCATATTTAGGAGTAGAACAAACTAATTAACAAGATAAATACAATAAACATAGAGACATGAAGAATAACACAAATATCTATTGAACAATATCTTCTATTAAATAATGAAATAGGTTGAAACTGTAAAACTACAAAACTGGAACACTTGCTCAAATGGTGGTAGCTATCTCTGAGAAGAGATGTGGCTGCTACGTGCATCCATCTAAGAAGAATGAATTACAATGAGGCTCCAGAGGCATTTTTGATATTACTCATGAATGCCAAAACCCTAGATATCCAAAAACCTAACCCTAGAAGGTGAAACGCCAAAAGTCATGTGAGCCCTATGGGTAAGTTGGTGTAATTTGGTACCTCAACTTCCAAGGTTCATAAATTTTGCATACGACCTTCGTTTTAGGCATGTGATATCATGTTGGAAAGGTATTTCAGAGAGCTACACATTCCATCATCAAACTTTGGCTTTGTCTATAGTTTGACTGTGGCAAGCCAAAAAAACAATGTTTAGGGCCCCAAAACATCCCTGGAAGTACAACAAGATGTGCTGACATGAAAACATACAAAATAAGTCAGTTGTATTAGGTGAGAGGCCACTCGTATCCACCTAGAGGATGTGTGGGGATTCAGATAGCCCTAGAAGTGTAGAACCCACAATTACAAAGAAGTACAGAAGAACGTGTTGAACAAAAACAGACACGAGGAGCCAGTTGGAATAGGTGGGTGGCCACCAATATCCACCTAGATCATTTTATGAGCACCAACTAAAAATACGTTGCAACTCCCCTACAAGTACCAACCTATTATCTCAAGACACCAATAATCATGTGCACCACCCAACCTCCCAGAAATATAAATAAGAGACTCAACCTGTCACTTCTACGTTCACTGATACTGATAATGATATTGATACATCATCATCATCAAAGTTTTTTCAACCCCAACAACCACATAAGACTTATTCCAAGATTTCCAAAAATATCCCCCAAGTGATATGCCAAAAATTACCAAGATATGCATCAAACCATATGCCAAAATATGCCTTAAACATGTGCCAATCCCTCCAAGATATGCCTTAAATCATATTCCATAACCTTCAAGATATGCCTCAAGCATATACCAAAGTCTACAAGATACAAGCCTTAAAATATATAGAAATCATACCTTTCATTTTGTAAAAAAACCCAGTGCATCAGATCTCAAATCATCAAACCTTCCTCAGCTTCAGTATCAACAAGAGGGCATCTTCTTCATAACCTTTCCTCAACCTCATGGGACTGAATTGAGAAACACGCAGGGCCTTGCATGACGATACTAGGACAACCAGTGCGGGCCTTGTAGGACACCCTTTGCTAGACCCGTAGAGGTCAGCTCAGATAGGATTTCCCATAAACCCTTCGTGCATATGAAACTCCAAGAATTACCTCCTTCGCATTGATCCACTTCTTTACTTGCGATGAGAGATTACTCACATTATTTCTTGATTTCACTCGCTTCATGATAAAAGGAGAGGCTTTTGATGGGTATTTAAACTTTTCCAAGTACCTCCTTTGCTTAACTTTAGGGATGACCTATAACTTCTTATTGCAACCATTTTTCTCCTTTTTCTTGATTTTGGGGCCGACTTGTAACTTCTTGTCCTTAGATTCAGGGCTTCTTTACTTGCTTTCAGGGCTTCATCTTTAAGAGGTAATGTCTCCTCAACTGTGAGGAACCATGTGGTGTTCCACCTACCATTGGAAATGGCTCGATGAGGATTATCGATCCATAAGAGTTTTGCAGGCATTTGTAATGTCCTTCATGCTCTTTTTATTCAAACAACCTCAGGCTTCATGACCACATTCTAACTTATTATGGATTCTTTGATCATACATTGTAACTTATTTTCTTAACCACTAGGTATTCTTATAGGATTCTTTAAAGAATCTTCCTATGAGTGCCATGCTTAGGGTTACGCCATAAGGGGACCACTTTGGAGACTCCTTCAAATAAACCCATCACTTCTAAGGGCTTCTGGACTTCTTCTAGGGTTGATATCAATGAAAAACTATTTTCCAACATTCTCCCCCTTTGGCATTGATGGAAACACTCATACTCCCCCTTTGATCATGGTTTTTTTCTTTCTCTCATGATATTTCTCTCCCCCTTTGACATCAATGAAAAATTATAACTCCCCCTAACAATTTCTCTCTCCCCATGTATTCTTTGGAATATGTTGTGTAGTTAAATGTGGGGATTCTTGTATATGCTTCCTTTCCTCTCTTCTAGGGCTTCTTTTCCAATGGTACTTCATGTTTTTTTAATCCACTAATGTATATAAAAATCATTCATGTCAAGGTTCCTTCATCACTTGAATTCAAGTCTTCATGGGTTTTCATGTATTCACTGAGCTGGCATCAATGACATAATCATTCAAAAATATCTCCTTGACAGTATAAATCCTCTTGATGCTTTCTCTCCCCTTGTCTTGTTGTGCCTTTCACGGCTTGCCTTACTATGACTAGATGATTCCACCTATCAATATGCTTCTTTTCTCAGTCATATTCTTATTCCTCTTG
Source organism: Picea mariana (assembly GCA_032191745.1). Taxonomy (NCBI): domain Eukaryota; kingdom Viridiplantae; phylum Streptophyta; class Pinopsida; order Pinales; family Pinaceae; genus Picea; species Picea mariana. The sequence continues at coordinate 60,311 of JASDQU010109642.1, read as the reverse complement.
ATGATATTGCCAACGAGTCTTTCTACAATTCCTATTGAGATCATTCTTTCGTCTACTATCATGTATCTTTTCTAGTTCATGTCAAGTGTTGTCTTCTAGACCTGCCAAATATCTCATAAATTCATCTCTGTCCATATGTCACCAAAATGTCCATGACTCTGCTAATCAACTGCACACAATGTTGATTAGTCTACCACTTCATTATTTTGAGAGCTTCCTCGAATCTGTTGCAACTGATCACTGCATATTCCTTCTTCTCAATCTGAATCAAATGTGTCCACTGTTTTTCTCTATATTCAAGTCAAACTCTACATGTTTACAAAAAGTACACATTCTCAAATTTGTAATGAATAAATACATGCTTGAATAAATGTTTGAAATCCTCTATACAATCATGAATATATGCCTAAAAAGTGTGCCAATAATATTCCTTGTAACTATCGGTTGATCCCTTCATATTTTCATGGATATGTGTTCTAAAATGCACCTTGAAGTAATCAACCAATCTGTTATGAGACAGTCTACACCTCTGCCATCAAATAATTCTAATTTTTCATACCCGAAAGATAGTTCTCTAATCTGTAATAGTTGCTTCTTAGACTCCCCCTCTTCAAAATTCACATTATTGGGAGTCTCCAAGCCATATTGCTTATAACAATGTATAAACCTACTCTGGTACAGGATCATCCTTCTGAATCTTGACATCTTCCTCTTTTCTTGTAGATTCATCATGATTTTGCAACTCAGTAAATCATGTGAGTATGATCTCTAGGAGTTCTTCATTCACTTACTCTTCTGGTTGTCTTCTCCAAACCTTGTTGTACATGATATTAGTGTTTTCATTCATGGAAGGATTCATCATGCTTATATAGTCATGATCTATGTTTCCATTGTTGTGGAATTTTTAACATTCAATATTGTATGGGGGCACATAACCTTCTCTTGCTTGAACATTTATTCTATATGTTATGTAATCTATGTCTTTATGTCCAAATCTATTATAGGTAAAACAATAAACAAGAAAGAAACATTGATACCTGGGAGCCAATGATCCTCTATGTGATGTAGTCCTTCTAAATTCATGCCTTAGATGATCATGATCTTCTCTGATGTTGTTTCCTTAAAAATGCTTGAAATTTCCTTGATACCTGGAGGTAGAAGCTCTTCTTGGAGACACTCATGTTCTGCATTCATTCCTCTTTGACTCTTGTTGACCGTGATCCCTTCCTTTGAGAATGTCTTCATAATTCTTAGTCATCTCTTCATTCTTCCTTTCCGGCAACCTGGAACACTTCTCTTCAACTTTATTTACTAGTTGCATGGAGCTTCTATCTCTTCGCCACTCTTGTTGGGATTGGCATTTGCATATTCTTTGCATGAACTTTACCAATGTATACAAAACCTGATTTACCATATGGTGACCTTTGACAATTGAGAATGTCTTCTATTACTTCAGAGATCTTCATGTTCTTGTTGAGTTTGTCAACTTCAAACCTCAATGAGACAAATTATTCTTCAATATTTTCACAATATTCTTCTCTCTTCGTCATCTGAATCTTCATTACTTCTTTTGTTCTCTTTATTTCTTCAAGTTTGGTTTTCAAGGAGATGAATTATTCTTCAAATATTCTTTCTTGTTGACTAAATTCAGCTTCAAGCTTGTTTAATTCCTTATATCTTTCCTTGAGATGACTTGTCAAAATTTATTCTCTCTTCTTTGATTTCTTTCTTTGTGATACTATTTCAACTTCCAAACAATAATTTTCTTCGAACTAATTTTTGAGTGTTTCTTCAATCACTTTGGCTTCTTCCAGTTGAGCCTTTAGATTGATGATGATCTGTTGGAGTTCTTTAGAAATTTTGTTGAGGTTTTGAGAACTCTCCTTTAGCTTGATCAATTCTCCATTAAGTGACTTATTTTTCTTCCTTTCTCTTTTTAGCTCACTTAAGGAGTTGATTAGATATGCTTCAATATCTACTTCGCCTTCTTCATAATCTTCTTTGTCATTTTCAAGTTATTTTCTCTATCTTTCTAGGACACACAAGACTTTTGATTTATGATCTGACATACCATTTCCAATTTCTTCTTCTGAATTTGTCTGACATGATGAGCTTCTTTCCTCTCGTTTTGTCTCAACATCTTCTTTATATTGATCAACATGCATGGGATCTATGATTACATGAAGATATACCTTAGAGTAGATATTATGTAGCTCATCCCAATGCTCTTTGGATGATGAGCATTATCCCACTTTGAATTTTACCGAATTAGGTAATCTATCCATGATGACATCCATTTATATTTTGTTGTTCCTTTTTAATTCCTTCTTGGTTGCGATTTTTGGAGGCTTCTTTGAAGTGGTGTATCCTGTAACAATTAAGTACCAAATTTCAAATCCCTGTGCATGTAAAAATACTCTCATCCTATTGATCCATATCTCATAGTACTGACCACAAAAAAATGGTGTTCAATTATCCATGCACTCCATGATCTACCTTCCAATGGTTAGACTGTTTCTAAAGGACATTATCTGATACCAATTGTTGGAATATTCACTAATACTGAGAGGGGGGGTGAATCAGTATTAGGCACATTTTACCATTTTTAATTACAACTTGTAAACATTAAGTTATCAACAATTTATCACTTATGATTTAATTCAAGATATAATAAACATGTAACCACAGATGCACAATACACAATAATTTTACGTGGAAAACCAAATGGGAGAAAACCACAGAACACTTTTAATATATATATTGAATATAACATTCACATGAATAACCAACTTCTAATATTCTCCCACACCAATTGGAAGGAGGATTCAACCCCCTAGTTTACAGGCTCCAATCTGAAGGAAGATAAAACTCGCTATATTCTCCATCTCCAACTGCAAGGAGGCCCCAACCCCGTAGTTTACAGGCTCTAACCTGAAGGAATATACAACTCTCTAGATTCTCCAGCTCCAACTGGAAGGAGGCTCCAACTCCCTAGCTTACATGCTCAAACCTAAAGAAAGATACAACTCCCTATATTCTCCAGCTCCAACTAGAAGGAGGCTCCAACCCCCTAGTTTTATGAGCACCATCTCAAAGGAAGATACAACTCCCCTGCAAGTACCAACCTACTATCTGAAGACACCAATCTTCCCGTGCACCACCCAACCTCCTAGAAATATAAATAATAGATTGTCACTGATATTGATACATCATCATCATCAAATTTGTTTCAACCCCAATAATAACATAAGACTTATGCCAAGATTTCAAAAAATATCCCCCAAGTCATATGCCAAAATCACCAAGGTATGCATCAAACCATATGCCAAAATATGCCTTAAACATGTGCCAAACCCTCCAATATATGCCTCAAATCATATGCCATAACCTCCAAGATATGCATCAAAGATTTGCCAAAACCTCCAAGATATGCCTCAAAGCATATGCCATAACCTTCAAGATATGCCTCAAGCATATACCAAAATATCCAAGATACAAGCCTTAAAATATATATAAAACATACCTTTCATTATGTAAAAAACCCAGTGCATCATATCTCAAATCATCAAACCTTCCTCAGCTTCAACATCAATAAGAGGGCATCTTCTTCATAACCTTTCATCAGCCTCATAGGATTGGACTGGGAAACGAACGGGGCCTCGCGCGATGATACTAGGACAACCAACAGGGTCCTCGCGGGACACCCTATGCTTGACTCATGAGGGTTATATAAAATAGGGTTTCCCATAAACCCTTCACACATCTGCAACTCTAATACTTCCCTCCTTTACACTCCCTCCACTTCTTTACTTGTACGAAGATATTACTTAGATTCTTGCTTGATTTCACTCGCTTAATGATAAAATGAGAGGCTCTTGATGGGTATTTATAATTTTCCAAGTACCTCCTTTAATTAACATTAGGGCTGACCTATAACTTCTTGTTGCAATTTTTTTTCTCCTTTTACTTGATTTTGGGGCTGACTTGTAACTTATTTTCCTTAGGTCTTGGGCTTCTTTACTTTCTTTCGGGGCTTCATCTTTAAGAAGGAATATCTCCTCAACCGTGAGGAACCATGTGGTGTTCCACCTACCATTAGAAATGGCTTGAAGAGGATCATCAATCCATATGGGTTTTGCATGCATTTTCAATGTCCTTCATATTGTTTTTATTCAAACAACTTCGAGCTTCATGACCACACATTGTAACTTCTTAGATATTCTTTGACTATACATTGTAACTTTTTTTCTTAACCACTGGGGATTCTTGTAGGACTCTTCAAGAGTCTTCCCATGAGGGCCATTCTTAGAGATAATCCATAAGGGGACCAATTTGGAGACTCCTTCAAATAAACCAATCACTTTTAAAGGATTATGGACTTCTTCTAGGGTTGGCATAAATGACAACCAATTTTCCAACACTTATTTTCCAATCTGAGTTCCCAAACTTTGATTGTTTGTTGTTGGAATAAACTCTATTGTAACTACAACATTATTTATTGATGATTATGATATAGTTTGTTTTGTTCGACTCTTGAATTATGGTTGTTCCTTTTTTTTTCTTTTTTTCTTCTTTCCCTTCTTCTGACTCTGAAATTGTTGGAGAAGATTATGAATGAGTTATCTTGTTGATATTCTCATGTTGTTGTGGATTTTCAATCACGGATGGGTGTGATGGATAAAATGAGTTTTTTATTTGATTATGTAAGATTCTTTGCACATATTCCCAACAATCTTGATTTGATAATGGCTCCAATTGAGGCTTTGATTGATGAACATATGGAACTGTACCCAGCTCTGTTATTTTTTTAGTGATGATAAAATGAGGATCATAGGTTTACATCTCTCCTTGTTGAAAGCCCATTTCTTGGAGAATATTTTTTACAACCTACAAAGCTGTTATAATATTCACAATGAATTCTTGGGTTTTAATATTATTTGCAGTGAAATTCGAGGTGGATTGACTGACAGTCAAAGTCAAGGTGGATCGACAATAACTCGAAGGTCGAGGTGGTTCAACTAGGTAAAGTTGAAGTTGAAGGTAGAGGTGGTTCGACCGGGTAAAGTTGAAGTCGAAGGTCGAAGACATCGATGGAAAGTCAAATAGGTAAAATAATAAGAAGTCCTCAAGTGGACGTGTGGAAACATAATGAATATTGAATGAAGGCCTACTGGTAGTTGATGGGTAATCCAAATTGGTATTTGACTGTAATAGAATCCCAAAATTTGTGGGATTTGTAGCCAATGATCTACATGATGATGTAACCATTTTTGGGCATCTTTTCTTTAGGCTTTTTCCTATTGTAAATCCTATAAAGAAGGCATGTTGTAAGGCTCTAAAATCTGATCAATCTTTAGAGAAATCATTTTAGAGGTTGTTGGTCATGTGGATGTAAGATGAAGTGGCTACAGGGTTATTCTTGTGTAAGCAAGAGGGTATGATTTCAATTACGTCTTAGGTGTGGAAAAATTTTAGAAATGTAACATTTTGTTCTAAATGGATTAAAAAACAAGAGAGAATAACACTCAAGGAATGTTGGTTTTCCCAATTTGGGTTTCCAGGGTAAAATCTCTACATATTGTGTGTTTGCTTTGTCATTTACTTTCTTGATTAAATATTTCTTCCTCTCTTCTGCTAGGTTTAGTGTGGAAGTGTGTCCCATTTCCTAACATGTGGTATCATATATTTTCTTAACAACCTTCTATATGAGATAAACCCTAAGTTCATTAAGAGTCGCAAGTCTGAAATCTTTAAAGATTGTGTTAAATAATTGTGTTAAAGAATGGCGAGCAGCTCGAGAATAGAGATCAAAAAATTCAATGGCCAGAATTTTGAGCTTTGGAAGCTTAAAATTCAAGATCTCCTTATAGATCAAAAACAATGGACAACTGTCTGTCCAAGTACCATGCTGATAGGAATGTTGGCGGAAGAATGGGAGAAACTCAAGAGAAGAGCAAGGAGTACAATTCAACTTTGTCTTACAGATTTGGTATTGCTTGTTGAGGAAAAGATATAAAACAATCTTGCTCAAGCATTTTCAAATCTTTCTTGGCTAAGAAAAGATAGACGGTAATATCACCGTATGTTTATAGCCTCAAAATTTGTTTCCTAATCCACAAGTATTAGTTACAAGTACTTAGGCTGATTTTTTATAAATAAAAGATTGTTGTAAAATTCAACATTTTTATATAATTTTTTGAATATAACAGATGCAAAAGTAAATGTGGAGACAAAATAAAAAAATACCAATTCACATATTGACACAGATGAGACAGAATAGAAATCGCTTATTTCATTCCAGGAAATCAAAATAATCGTTCTCTTTACAAAAATCCCTGAGGGAATTTGGACCAAAGTCAAACTTAGATGTCCCCGATGAAAACCATACAAAAGGACTTCTGAAAGAAAGTAAAAAACTGAACTTTAAAAGTTGGATCAGATTGCCACAGATTGTTTCCCACTCGACTCTGCACAATATCCTTTATCAGTCATGAAAATTAATTTATAAACAGACAAGTCTACACAAACTATCAAAGATAGATCAACACCTCTGAAAACAAGTGTCTAAATGATGTAATTCAGCCTTGAATCTTGTTGTCTACAATAGGACCCTGTTGTCATAAAAGAAAATTAGTCTTTTAATGAACTAAATAATGAATGAAAACTGAACTATCTCAATAAAACTCAAGATCAGACCTTAGTATGCTTTCTCCTTCTATTCTCCTCTTGTTCTTCCTTCTCTTTTTGCCTTTAAGAAATCAAAATTAGTTGAAGTAGTTCAACTACCTCTTTTAGTTAAGTTAACTAAAACTCAACTAACTTTTAGTTTAGGGGAAGAATTAACATAATAATAATAAGGGTCTTTAATAAATAATAACTAGTAGGTGGGACCCCTTGTGACTCCCTTTAGTTTCTTAACAAAAATAAACATAACTAGTCAATCAAACAAACACATCACTCCTTGTGGCTCCCATCATCATTCTCATATTTTTAAAATTAAGTATCAATGATAGTTTAAATCATATCCAAAAAATATAATATCCAAAATATCAAAAAATAGTATGGTGTCCAAAACTTCAACAGTCAACTGTTCTCAACAATCAATAATAAAAATGTACTCAGAAACCATATTTGCCACTTTGGGAGGCAATTTTCCCTCTGTTTTTGTTGTCTCCCTTTGAATTTTATGAATTAGGCTTAGGCTGTGTGGAGCCTTTAGGCTTGATCTCACTGATAACATGAGAGAAGTCATCTCTCAATTGCATGCGGGATGAAATGGATTTGGTTGAATCACTTGAGGGAGAGGAGGGGGCAACATCAGCTTTTCCTTTATCTTGCATGTGGTGGGCTTCAGTTTTGATTCTCTTACTTGCGTGGGAAGACTATACAGGTGAGTGTGCAGGGGAAATTTGGACATTCGGGTTAACTAGTGGAGGAGGAGCAAGTAGAGACAGATTGGGCCAACCACAATGTTGGGAGACTGTTGGGTGAACAATCTCTTTCCATCCATCCTTTTCAGGGACTTCAGGTTGTAATGAGACATGAGAGGGGACAGGGATACTAGGGACATGCTGGGGTTGGAAGGGAGGCCTTTCTGGACTAGTTTGGACTACCCCTTGTCCAATCCAGTTGAAAATTCTAGCTTGGAAGAGTTGGTTTAACTCTTGTGGATCTGCATCAAAATGTATCAAAAATCTAGGCCTTCTAGGGCCTCTGTTCCAATTCCCTTTGACCATGTTATTTAGGCCATGGATTCCTTTGTTGAAGAATCTCATCCTGTATGAAGGACTAGACTTTGTCACTGAGAGGGGGGGATGAATCAGTGATAGAATAATTTTATCATTTTTTCTTCTATTAATGCAATCAATAATTTAACACAATATTTATCATGGAACCCAATTGTGAAAACCACAAACACTTTTCTATTAACTGAAAAATTTTGTTTTTACAAGTTACATAGAAGGAAGATGTTCTACCTTTTAGATCAACACCAACTGATCAGGATGCACCCATAGCCTTGTTCACCAGCACCAACTGGTAGGAGGCTTCGACCCCCTGTTTAGTCAGCTACAACTAACAAGGAAGCACCTACTCCCCTTGTTCACCAGCACCAACTAATAGGAGGTTACATCCCCCTATTTAGTTATCTACAACTAACAAGGAAGCACCTATTCCCCTTTCGGGCTCCAACCTGCCCTTGCACCACCCAACCACCCTTAATTTCGGAATCTAGAAATTTTTTGTATCAGACACTGGATTGCATAACGGCTTTGTCTCCTTCTATTCTTGATTTTCAATAAGACATTGACAGGCACATTAGAACTATCATTTCTTCATCTTGGAATCTGCTTCTATTTTGATATTCTTCAATGGACTGTAGAGACACTTTTGTCTCACCACTCTTTCTCATTTATATATTCTTCCAACTGGTGTGATCTATGAAACATTGTGTCCCTTTGTTTGGACCATCACACCCCTTCATTTAACAATAATCTCATTTGTTTTTCTTTATCCGAATATTATCAAGAATCCATTTCAATTTAATGAAAATGATTTTCATTAATCGATCACATGTATGGATCGATTTCATTTAACTTAGTTCCATAACTCTGCAAATTTTGCAGAAACTGATTTCTGCAGAAGTGCTTCCTTCAAACCATTTTCATGTGACTGACCACGCAAAACCATGGGCTTATCAACTTAAGTGATGTATTATTTTTTACCTTTATTTCTTTTATTCCATATGACCACAGGTGGTGACCAAGCGCTAGGCCAAGCGAGTGCTTGATCACTTAATAAAATCAACGGTCACATTTTTACTTTCCATGAAGAGATGGGCGATTCTCATTTACTTCAGGAATTTGGGACTTCGTCCTTCGCGACTTCCAACCTCTTTAAAAATATCTTGAGTAACATATGCGTGTCCATATTCTTCAATGGTTGGTAATTCTCTCGAAGTATTCTTCAGACCGGACGACTTATGTCCACTTCGGGACTTCGGGACTTAGGGAATTTGTTGGTGGTGAAACTCCTGAAGTAAAAACTCTCGGAGTGACATAACTTTCTGACGTCACTTGTTGATGTGGAACTTCTTGAGTGGATTCCATGTGTCACCTAGATTCGTGGCTTATGTATGCTTAAAGTACCTATGGGACCTTGACACTTGTCATCAGTTTATTACACCACGTGTCCTTGTTGGCGTCACTGTTGATGACATGGGCTCTCAATGTGAGTGATACATGTCTTATACTCATGAATTCAGAACTTCGGCCTTCGCAAATTTGGGTAATTTGATTTCTCCACTTCCCAGCTCTCTCGAAGTGAGATTCCCCGAAGTGTAAACCTTGAGTAACTTGACTTCATCCAATGGTCATTGTTTAACCCAAAAAGGCTTAACACGATCCAACGGCTGTCGGGAATTCGACTATTCTGGATTTCGGGCCTTTTTCCTTTTTTATCCTATATTTCTACTTTCCTCTATATAACGGTCAGGATATATTTTGAAGCATTTCCTCATATCAAATGGATTACATCTATTTCGAGACATTTATGGCTTACTTTGTCCTTCGACTAAACATGATCTGATGTTCCTGATATCTCCCGAAGTGTTCTTCATATCAAACAGTTCACATTTGCTTCGGTACTTTGACCTTCGGGTGATCTTACTTGTTCTCAATCCTTTTTCTCTCAAAGTGGTCAGCGTCAAAGTTGACCACTGCTACCTTGGTGTGCTTTGAATAGATTAGACGGTCCTCATTTACTTCGAGACTTCGTATCGGACGGTATTTGTCTTTACTTATCCTATCCTTCCACTTAACTTGATCCAATGGTCTATGTGGATTGCAGAACCATAACTTGAGAGTGGTTTAATTCATCGCCCAAACTCCGCAATTGAAGTTGTGTGATTGTTGGTGACTCAACCATAGTCGTTGATATTTGAATCAATGAGATTTGACGATCTAGAATAATTGTGGGATTGGAAATAACGTATAGTTTAATTCTCCCTTCACGCCCTACAATCAATCCTTGCTGTTGATCTGGTGCTTGCCTATCCAACGGTCTTGATTTGATCTGATCGTTGACTAGTTCTCCAATGATCCTTCTCTTGTAATCTAACAGTCTAGACTAATTGTGTGATTGGGAATAACACGTTGTTTAATTATCTTTTTTCTCTATGCAATCCATCCCTGTCGTTGATCTGGCACTTTCCCATCTGAGTTTCATGTGTGTCATCTCTTCTGATCTTCTGATCTTCAATCGCTAACCCTCCTGAGATTTTTAATCTTTGTGTATTGTCATACTGCATATATTTATTTGACATGAACTCTGCATATTGTTATACTGTTTGAAATCAATGACAACACATTAATGACACTATGTCCAACATTGTATGCAATGTTTATTAGCAACTAGCTTCTTAAATAAACCATACATGAAATCTCTTTAAATATGAAACAAATTTTGGCTTAGCAACACATCAGACCCATGCAATCCAATCCATAAAAATCATGTAATACTTGTCAATGAGCAGGGGGTGAATAAGAGTTATGGGATATCTGAGGGGGTTGTATTGACTGGAAAAGTGATGAAATGAAAGAGAGTAGAATATGATTACTGCTCAACAAATCATTTAAGCAATCAACTGTGTTATAATAACAAAATCATATCAACTGTAACCCATCTCTATGTCATCCTTTAATTGTTGTAATACAAATTTTCCACTTAATTTTAATTTAATTTTAAGAACAGGGCGTGCAAAGTGAATCTAGGATTGTGAGGGGATTCGTAATGAGCGAAAAAGTGAGAAAATGTCAGGGAATGATAATGGACATTGTAACTAAAACAAATTAAATAATCAATAATCATAACTCTGTATTAGAATTAATACCAAAAGCATCCAAAAAGAATCAAAATTCATTGTTTCTCAATTTTATACCAAACTGTATGTTTTTCCAATAAGTAACTTTCCCAGAATTTCTCAATTCATAATAGTCTGTGCAATCATAACTTATAAAAAAAAACAACCTTTCCATTCAACAGTCGTGTTTAACAAAGCGTTGATTCTTTCTTTCTTTTCTTTCATTTTTTTTTTTTTTAAATACATAGAAATATGTTCGACATCCATCCCTGATAGTCCATAGTGCATCACGATAATAATCAACATTCACGGTTTAACAAATATGCCCAGTTTAAATATACACAGGTCTCTTTTCAAAAATGAACAGACTCCCAAAATATGCCTAATTATATACAGTCTTCATCATATCAATCTACAAGATCTTGCAATGAAACAACAATCAACCAAAACATACAACCTAAGCCTTATCACTATGGGTATCAATTTATTTTAAAACCATTGGTAATCTGTACGATGATCCAATATAATGTATGAAGCGAACATCACCAATTACACACAGGAATCATTTTTAAAACTGGCCATAATCTTGATCGAGCCTAGAAAAAACACACAGGTGTTTCCAATTGCAATCAAGACCATGCTGGTAAAAATGCAGTGAGTGAAACCATAATGAAAGAATACAACTCTTGATTGTATGCAAGTGCATGTTTCCATTTGTAATTGTTCGACCAATTTTATCATAGAAGGATGATAAAGAGACTCGACGAAAAAAAAACCTCCATAACCATTTCACTTATAAACCAATATTTAACAACCTAGACGGTGCCCGCAGGGAGTAAAGACAGTTGGAAATCAAATCGGGTCTGTCACAATCAAATGTAGGGAGACAACAAAAGTGTTTTCATATTTTAACCATAATACATAGATCTGGAGGTCTTCCGAGACTTATCAACCACAGGCAAAATACCTTTCGAAAAAGATACGTCAGTGAGCCACGCAATCTTCTTATTACTCCAAGTCCTGGAGGCGACCAATGATTAACACCCAAGGAGAGAAAAGATAGGCAAATAATAACCCAGTGCACATAGTGCGTTTAACACTTGCAGAGGAGAGGTGAAGTTTAATTGAACAGTGGAAGTTATTAGAAGAAACACAAAGATATAACATCTCTACCCATTACTTAAGAGTCGAACAACTTGACAGAAACACCAGCAAGAATGAAAACATCCTTTTGACATAACTCTGAGATATAACTTGTATCAACCCACAACCATACAGGCATATAATAATGTTAGGGACACCACCCAAGACTAGATCTTGGGATACCTCAGTGAAAATACAATAAGAATGGACCAACGACCAATGACTCGGGGTTTGAAGAAATAACACAACAACTTTTGGCAATCCCTCTGCGACTGGGTAAGGGTTACAATCATGGTTGTGAGGGAACGAAATAACTGAGGATAATACGAAGAAATGAAACCCTCCATCATCAACGCATAGATATATGTACCACCATTTACTTATTATTCCATATAGACCCATCACAATGTTATACTGACCGAGCAACCAATCAATGCACAACTTAAAAAAAAAAAAACAATTCTTTTGCTTGCAATCTGAAACATTTTACAGTCATCACAGAGAGATATAACACACATCTACACAATCGAAATTCTCAGGAACACAAATAATCCAAGCATCACTGAGCCATCATTTGTCCATACAACAGAGAATACCTCATGGATGGAGAGAAAAAGAATCATAAATGTAGAAAAACTATTAAATGGTGAGTTGGTCGAGCCTTCTTTCTTCCAAGAGCCTGAAAATGTGGAGCTTCACAACCAACAGAGAGAAAAATGCAACAATGGAACAATGTTAGGGTGACGAACAATAGGGGGAGTATGGAGTAATGTGCAGTAAATGCATGCCGCTTCCATCATCTGGCCTATTCAATTCTAAGTATGATACATCCCAACAAGCATTACATTCACCAATCAATTAAACCATGTATTCAATGCCAAACCGTTTGAAATCAAGGACAATATCCATTGCATAGTGTGCCACCAAAGACATTTACATGTTAACCCTTGCCATAACTCCATTCCATAGGATCTTTAATAAATAATAACTAGTAGGTGGGACCCCTTGTGACACCCTTTAGTTTCTTTACAAAAACAAACATAACTAGTAAATCAAACAAACACATCCCTCCTTTTGTCTCCCATCATCATTCTCATATTTTGAAAATTAAATATCAATGATATTTTAAAACATATCCAAAATATCCAAAAATAGTATGATGTCCAAAACTTCAGCAGTCAACTGTTCTCAACAATCAATAATAAAAATGTTCTCAGAAACCATATTTTCCACTTTGGGAGTAAATTTTCCCTTTGTTGTTGTTGTCCCCCTTTGACTTTTCTGAATTAGCCTTAGGTTGTGTGGAGCCTTTAGGGTTGATCAAACTGATAACATGAGAGCATTCATCTCTCAAGTGCATGTGGGATGAAACGGATTTGGATGAATCACTTGAGGGAGAGGAGGGGGAAGCAACATCTTTTCCTTTATCATGTGTGTGGTGGGCTTCGGTTTTGAGTCTCTTGCTTGCATGGGAAGACTGTACAAGTGAGTGTGTAGGGGAAATTTGGACATTTGGGTTAACTGGTGGAGGAGGAGGAGGTAGAGACAAATTGGGCCAGCCACGATGTTGGGAGATTGTTGCGTGAACAATCTCTTGCCATCCGTTGTTTTCAAGGAATTCAAGTTGTAATGAGACATGAGGGGGGACATCAATACCAGGGACATGATGGGGTTGGAAGGAAGGCCTTTCTGGTCTAGGTTTGACTACCCCTTGTCCAACCTAGTTTAAAATTCCAACTTGGAAGAGCTGGTTTAACTCTTGTGGATTTGCATCAAAATGTATCGAAAATCTAGGCCTTCTAGGGCATCTGTTCCAATTCCCTTTACCCCTATTATTTCGGCCATGGATTCCTCTACTGAAGAATCTCATCATGTATGCATCATTTATTAGCAACTAGCTTCTTAAAAAAACCATACATGACATCTCTTTAAATATGAAACAAAAGTTTGACTCAGCAACACATCAGACACATGCAATCCAATCCATAAAAATAGTTTAATACTTGTCAATGAGCAGTGGGTGAATAAGGGTTCTGGGATCTCTGAGGGGTTGTATTCAGTGGAAAAGTGATAAAATGAAAGGGAGTAGAACATGATTACTACTCAAAAAATAATTTAAACAATCAACTATGTTATAATAACAAAATCATATCAATTGTGATCCATCTTTGTGTCATCCTTTAATTGTTGTAATACAGAGTTTCCATTTAATTTTAAGAACAGGGCGTGTAAAGTGAATCTGGGATTGTGAGGGGATTCATAATGAGTGAAAAAGTGAGAAAATGACAAGGAATGATAATGGATATTGTTCATAAAACAAATTAAATAATCAATAAGCATAACTCTGTATTAGAATTAATCCCAAAAGCATCCAAAAAGCATCAACATTCATTGTTTCTCAATTTTATACCAAACTGTCTGATGGTCCAATAATTAAATTTCCCAGAATTTCTCAATTCATAACAGTATGTGCAATCATAACTTATAAATAAAACAACCTTTCCATTCAACAGTCTTGTTTAACAAAGCATTGATCCTTTCTTTCTTTTCTTTCTTTTTTTTTAAAAATAATCAAAAAAATGCACAACAATATGCTCGACATCCATCCCTGATAGTCCATAGTGCATCACGATAACAATCAACATTCATTCTTTAACAATTAGGCCCAATTTAAATATACACATGTCTCTTTTAAAAAATGAACAGACTCCCAAAATATGCCCGATTGTACACAGTCTTCATCATATCAATCGACAAGATCTTGCGATGAAACAGCATTCAACCCAAACATATAACATGAGCCTTATCACTGTGGGAATCAATTTATTTTAAAACCATTGGTAATATGTACGATGATCCAATATAAGGTATGAACCAAACATCACCAACTACACACAAGCATCATTTTTAAAACTGGCCATAATCCTGATCGAGCTTAGCAAAAACACACAGGTGTTTCCAATTGCAATCAAGACGATGTTGGTAAAAACACAGTGAGTGAAACCATAATGAAAGAAGACAGCTCTCGACTGTATGCAAGTGCCTATTTCCATTTGTAATTGTTCGACCAATTTTGTCATAGAAGGACGAGACAGAGACTCGACGAAAAAAAACTTCCATAACCATTTCACTGATAAACCAATATTTTACAACCCAGAAGGTGCTTGAAGAGAGCAAAGACAGTAGGAAATCAAATCGGGTCTGTCATAATCAAATGCAGGGAGACAACAAGAGTGTGTTTGTATTTTAACCATAACATAGAGAGCTGGAGGTCTTCTGAGACTTATCAACCACAGGTAGAATACCTTTCGAAAAAGATATTGCAGTGAGCCACACAATCTTATTATTACTCCAAGTTCTGGATGAGACTAATGATTAACACCCGAGGAGAGCAAAGGCAGGCAGATAATAACCCAGTGCACATAGTGCATTTAAAAATTGCAGAGGAGAGGCAAATTTTAATTGAACAGTGGCAGTTATTAAAAGAAACATAGAGATATAACATCTCTACCCATTACTTAAGAGCTAAACAGCTTGACAGAAACACCAGTGAGGATGCAAACATCATTTTGACATAACGCCAAGATATAACTTGTTTCAAACCAAAACCATACAGGAATATATTAATGTTAGTGCCAACCAAGAGCATATATTGGGATACTTCGGTGAAAAGACAATAATAATGGGCCAACGACCAATGACTTGGAGTTTGAAGAAATAACACAGCAACTGCTAGCAATCCCTCTGCGACTGGGTAAGGGTTAAAATCATGGTTGTGAGGGAATGAAATAATCGACGGTAATACGCATAAATGAAACCCTCCATCATCAACGCAGAGCCATATGTACCACCATTCACTTATTATTCCACAAAGGCCCATCACAATGTTAAACTGACTGAGCAACCAGTCAATGCACAACTCTAAAAAATATATATTTTTTGCTTGCAATCTAAAACATTTTACAATCATCGCAGAGATATATAACACACATCTACATAGTCAAAATTCTCAGGAACACAGAGAATCCAAGCATCATTGAGCCATCATTTGTCCATACAACAAAGAAAACCTCATGGATTGAAAGAAAAAAAATCATACCTATAGCAAAGCGCTTAAATGGCGAGTTGGTCGAGCCTTCTTTCTTCCAAGATCCTGAAAATGCGAAGCTTCACAACCAACAAATCGAAAAATTAAACAATGGAAAAATGCTAGGGTGATGGTTGATAGGGGGGGTATGGAGTGACGTGTAGCAAATGCACGTCATTTCCATCACCTGGCCTATTCAATTCAAAGTATGAGACAAACCAACAAGCATTACATTCACCAATCAATTAAACCATGTATTCAATGCCAAACCATTTGAAATCTGCGATGATATCCATTGCATAGTGCGCCACCCAAATCATTTACATGTTAACCCTTTTCATAACTCCATACCATAATACATATTGCAATGCTATGTGCGCCCCATTCAAATATAATAAAATTTGCATATTCCACTAACCAACAATAGTATAATAGTTAGGACTAACACTAATATCCTTTGACTTTTCCATTTGAATTTGCATATAATCTTTTATCATATCTCAACATATAACTTCTTTCCTTTTAGGATTTTTTCATAAGTTTTTTTTCTTGTTTTGATCAATCTACCATTACAATATCTCTTGCATATATGTGGCTAGGTAATTGATCATAAGCAGTATTGACATGGTTAAATCATAACAGTTGTAAATAACATGCCCCTCATAACCATAAAAATGTTTTGGATCGCTAAAAGCATTCCACAAAATGCATCTTCCACCTATTACCATCTCAAAATGAAACCAAGACTACATCGTCAACAATGTAGGACTGTGTAGGCAGTATCAAAACAACAACAAAAAATGTGTGATATGTCCATCCTTGCACCTCTAGTCTAAAAGGGGTCCCACCTACTAGTATTATATTATTAGCGTAGTTAAATAATAGGGATTTAGTAATACTTTGCGGGTGGAATTCATCGTTACGATTTTAATCGTCAACACTGTTGAATGTCTCAGGTAAATATTTGGTCAAGAAACTGTGGCATAAGTTGGGGATCTTGTACCAGTCAAAATCCATGGTAAATAAGTTGTTTTTCAGAAATAAATTGTATCTTCTGAGAATGATGATGGAATTTCAATGAATGAACATTTAAATGCGTTTAATAACATTACAATCCATTTATCTTATGTGGATTTTAAAATCACTGAGGAGGAGAAGTGTATTATCCTATTATGTTTTTTTCTAGATTCCTGGAACAGCTTAGTCGTGTCTATAGGGAGTAATACAACCACATTAGCACAGAGATAAAGGAAAATTCTCCAATAGAAACTATAAGTCGAAGGGTAGATCTAAATACCCTCTTTAGTTGATGAAAAGATGTTGGAAATGTGGTAAATATGGGAATTAAAAAAGGTACTGCAAGTTGAAGGTGATGGAATTTAGTACAGGATCCAATGAGAACCAGTCGACTGAGAGAAACATGACTCCAGATAAGGGAGGTGTTGTGTAAATAGTGTCGACCAGTACACAGTCAAATCAAGATTTTTGGTTGATTGAATTGGGATCATACTATAATCTAACATCACATAGAGAATGGTTATGAAAATATGAACGATATGAAGGAGAAGAAGTGTTCTTGGGGGATGACTCAACAACCAATTTTTTTGGAAATGGAAGAGTTCGACTGATATTGTAGGATGGGAGGAGTAGAACCCTCCCAATTGTGCTATACATTTCAGGTTTGGAAATAAACCTAATATCTATCAGCAATATGAGTGATGCATGGGTGCACACTCTATAGATAAGAAGATTAAGGTGTTGAGGAATGAAAATGGTGGTGAATTATGCGGAAAATAATTTGATCATTTCTGCAATTAGTGTAGCATAGCATTCGAAAATACAACACCATATACCCCATAGAAAAATGGAGTTTCCAAGAGAATGAACAGAACATTGATGGACAAGGCAAGGAGCATGGTCAGTGGTGCTAGGCTCACACAAGAATTCTAGGTGAAGGAATTCGACACTAAAAAATATCTATTGAATATGTCTCCTTCATTGGTGCTAGTTGACACGACTCCACATGAGGTATGGTCAGGTAAGAATCCTTCAGTTTCACATCTCAAAGTATTTTTCTATGATGCATTTTTGCATATTCCCAAGGAAAAGAGGAGCAAGATGGACAAGAAAGAAGTCAAATGTATTTTCAGTGGATACAAAGAAGGAATGAAAGGATATAAGCTCTGGGATCCCGCATCAAGGAAAACATGTATGGTCGAGACGTGGTCTTTAGAGAAGTTGGAAATAAGTCTGAGCCTAAATATTTTTTTCATATCAAGTATAATCCTGAGATGATGTGGTTTGAATTTAGGAATGAAGAATATGATTCAGATGAGTCGATTGAACCAGAAGAAGAGGTGGAAAAACCAACCTCGGTTGTAAGGAGGTTAGAAAGAGTAAGAAAACCAGTTGAAAGGTATATTCCACCCAAATTTCATTCTGCATTCGTGTTAAATTCCACTGACGATGAGCCCAAGTCAGTTAGGGAGGCAGTCGACTCAGTAGAGTGATAAATTAGGAAGGACACCATGGTCGAAGAGATGGAATCCTTGCACAAGAATGATACATGGTACTTAGTCAAGTTACCTAGTGGAAGAAATCTTGTCGGTAAAAAAGGGGTATTCAAGAAGAAGATGAATGCAACAGGTCAAGTCGAGAAATCCAAAGATCGACTGGTAGCGAAAGGATATTACCAAGTCGAAGGAGTCGACTTCGGTGACATTGTTTCCCCTATTGCAAAATTAAATTCCATTAGAGTACTAATTTCTCTAGCTGCAACATTTGATCTGAAAATAGAAAAGATGGATGTGAAAACAATGTTCCTACATGGGGACTTGGAAGAAGAAATCTATATGAAACAGCCAGAAGGATTTGTAATAAAGGGCAAGAAATATTTGGTGTGCAAACTCAAAAGATCCCTTTATGGTTTAAATCAATCACCAAGAATGTGGTACCAATATTTCGACACATACATCCTTAGTTTGGGATTTGTGAGAAGCAACGTTGATCGTTGAATGAATTCCAAAGAAGAAGTTGGGTGTTTCATATATGTAGCATTGTATGTCAACGACATGTTGTTGATTGGAAAATACATGGATGCAATGAAGGAGGTGAAGAATTAGTTATCCTCCAAGTTCGACATGAAGGATCTTGGTGCAACAAACTTCATCCTAGGAATGGATATTATCAGATATAGAGAAACTAGAAATCTATGGTTGAACTAGACGAAGTATATAGAAACAATTTTGAATCGTTTCAACATGCACGATTGAAAACCTGTGAAGGTGCCAATTCCTATGGGAGCAAGGCTAACTATTGAACAATGTCCAAAGACACATGAAGAAATAAAGGACATGGCATGTGCTCCATATGCAAGTTTCGTTGGTAGTCTAATGTATGTGATGGTATGCACTCAACCAGACATTTCCCATGCAATGGGAGTGTTGAGCAAATACATTTTGACACCTAGGAAGGAGCACTAGACAACTGTCAAGAGAGTATTCAGATATTTGTGTGGCACAAAATATTATGCTATATGCTATCAAGGAAAACTTGGAGGTGATATTGAATTAAATGTACATGGATTTGTCAACACCGACTAGGCTAGAGATATGGATCGACGGAGGTTGACTAATGGATATGTGTTCAAAATGTTCAGTGGAGAAATCGGCTGGATGAGTAAGTGACAGGAGTTTGTAGCCTTGTCAACAACCAAATATGAATACATGGAAACCACTCATGGAAGCAAAGAAGGAGTATGGTTGCAAAGGTTGTGTTTAGGAATTGGTTTTGAGTGGAGAGCTATGAAGATAAGTTATGACAGTCAAAGTGCAATATTTCTGGAAAATAACCCTGCTTATCATTCCAATAATAAGCACATAGATGTACAATACCATTTCATAAGAGACATGGTGGAAAGAAATAAGGTGTTTCTAGAGAAAGTAGACGCGTTGGAAAACATAGCACACTCTTTGACCAAGTTTGTCAGTGTTGTGAAGTTCTCTTGGTGTAGAGAGGCTATGGGAATTGTTTCCCTATGTCTGTGAACAAAAGTTCCGAGGTCTCCTAGTTTTAGCAAAGAATACAACAAGTGGGAGAACGTTGGGTTGTTATATTCTTTGCAGTGAAAGGCGAGGTGGATCGACAACAAGTCAAAGGTCAAGTTGGTTCGACCGAGTAAATTCAAATTCGAAGGTAGAGGTGGTTCGATTGGGTAAAGGAGAATTCAAAGGACGAAGACATCAATGAGAACTCTTTTAAGATGACCAAAATGATTTGATCCATTTTTAGAGTACACAGTTAAGTCATCAAGATAGATCTGAATAATCTTGTCGATCAAATCGTCAAAAACTATTTTCATAGCTATTTGAAAAGTGGCACCTGCATTAGATAATCCAAAAGGCATATGTTCATAAGAAAAAGCGCCCCAACAAGTAATAAAAGTGGTTTTATATTTATATTCCCTATTTACCTTGATTTTATTGTAACCAGAAAAATTGTCAAGTAAGGACACCATATGTGACCCTGCAACTTGCTGCAAAATCATTTCCATATTAGGGAGAGGAAAGTGATATTTTACACTAGCCCGATTCGATGCGTGAAAATCTATGCATAATCTGATTTGACCAATTGTTTTCTGAACGAGAACCAAATTGGAAACCCACTTAAAATACTTAATCAGAAAGATGATCCCAGCCTTCAAGAGTTTTTCCAAATCCTTTCGAATAGTTTCTTGCAATGCAGGGTTAATGGGTATTTGTTTTTTCCTAACCGGTTTTATGCCCTCCTTGATAGGAATGGCATTTTGTATAAGAACGGGATCAAAACCATGAAGATCCTCATAAGCCAAGCAAAAACATCTTGAAATTCACCAATCAACCTAACAGAATTCAATTTTTCTTCATCGGAACATTGGGCACCTATTTTAACATTCTTTGGAGACTTGGGTGTTCCAATGTTCAAGGAAATGGTTTCACCCACTTTCCTTTTCGACTCCTCTTTTTTATGTTTCTCTTTGTTGCCTACATCACTCGATAAAAATGAACTTTCTAGAGGAGTCAATCCTTCAGGAATCTTGTTATCTTCCATTGATATAATTTCCTTAGGCTTATAAGGTTCATTTTGAATGAAAGAACATATGCTCTCATCATTAGGGAAGACCTGCCATGCTTCTATATTGTCAGGGATGTGTGGACGATACATATATTGAAAGGTATAGTCAGGTCTTTGTGGCAGAAGTTGCTGATTAGGAGAGGCTGCAAAAACAACTAACCAGTCAGCCATTGAGTTCAATTCCCTTTTAACATGAGTGATTTTGAAAGATAGTAAGTTCGAGATAAGTGCCCAAATAGTTTGGGTGTAGCGTTTCATTAACTTGTTGCTAGGAGAGTATATCTTACGTACAAGGTTTACAACAAGTTTGGAATCCCCAAAAACTATAAGGTGACCACAACCCAGATTATAGGCATTTCAATGATCATTTTCAAAAATTGTAAGGTGATCATATTTGATTTTGCAAGCATAGGATTTATTCCTAGTATTTATGATCATGACATCTTCTCACTCTGTAAATTCTAGGACAGCAATAGTAGTTTCAGGTCTCTCATCAATTATTTTATCTCTGGCACTCTTCTTTACCTCACATTTACTTTCCTCATGGTGAACCTCGCAAAAGTTACACCAACTACGAGGCATGATAGCTTTAGGCTGAAAATTATTTTCATTTGGATTTCTAAAGTGGGGTGCAGAAGAAGATGAAGCTCCAAGGGTAAGAGAGGGTAAATTTCCTTTCTGTTCATATGCTATCATAAGATTATTCATGTCTTGTACAAGTTGTAAGAGGGAGCACATGTATGTCTATTTAACTAAGTCTCCCTTAGGAAGACCTGTTCTTTCAAGTTGTTCCTCATACTCTAAACAAGTGTGTAGAGCATAACCAAGGTTATCAATGGCCTTTTCCTCAATCCTATGATGATAGGGGGAAGGTAATGCATTATAATAATTCATGAAAGCGGCTTGGTTCTAAGGGAAAATCAGTTCAAGGATTTGGTTGTATAATTTGGTGAAACTCAAGTTGAAGGACTTGATAGTATCACCATCCTTATAAGCGATGATGTTGTACTCTCGTAACTGCTCGGTTGGGATTTTGGATTGCCCATAGGTAGATTTGAACCAATAGAGTAAATCCTCCCAAGTAGATAAGATCTTAGGAGGGAGATCAAAGAAATCGGCTGTAGCCTTCCCTTCAAGGGAATTCAAAAATAAACACATACAAGTATCATTATCATTGGCTCCTATGTTGTGAAAGGCATTAGAAAATTCAACCAAGTGTTCATTAGTAGTGACATTGTTATTCCCTGAAAACCTAGGGAGATGCTCTTTTAATTTAGGAAGTGAACGAGTAGCAGGTGCTAGGTTAAGAGGGGAGGAAACATGCCATAGGGTAGTTGTAGCATCTTCTTCAAAATGAAAAAGCTCATACTTTTCAATGACTTTGGTGGGGTTTGTGGTAGATTGGACCAGGACTTGGTGACTATATAAGCTACCAATCATCGATGAAGCTGAAGATTGAGATGAAGAATCACCTATGGTGCCACCAGAGCCACCACTATATGACATATTTTGGATGATAGGTAAGGGAGAGAAAGACGAACTAGATGAATCAAACAAAGTTCTCCTTAGAGCACTTTGTTGGGTTGACAACACAACATTCCTTCTTCCTATTTCAGTAATAGGATTAATTTTTGGTGATAAACCTCTTCTTCTCCTAGAAACACGAGGCTCTAAGGACATGAAAAGAAGATCCAAATTGTAGGAAAAATAAAGCTATGGTTGATTCCAAAGCTATCTTTTAATAGCTTCCGAACGTTCTTGGGCACTTATGTCTTGTTCAATTGCTACCCATGAGTGATTAAGCTCAACCTGGGTATTAGCGGTATCTAAGATGGTATTAAACAAGTTTAAAGAAACGCAGGTCTGATCTTGAAGACCGGGCTCAATATTGGGATATCTGCAACCATATCCCTTGCATAGTGCACCACCCAAATCATTTACACATTAACCCTTGCCATAACTCCCTTTCCATAGGGTATTTAATAAATAATAACTAGTAGGTGGGACCCTTGTGACTCCCTTTAGTTTCTTAACAAAAATAAACATAACTAGTCAATCAAACAAACACATCCCTCCTTTTGGCTCCCATCATCATTCTCATATTTTGAAAATTAAATATCAATGATAGTTTAAATCATATCCAAAAAATATAATATCCAAAATACCCAAAAATACCCAAAAATAGTATGATGTCCAAAAATTCAGCAGTCAATTGTTCTCAACAATCAATAATAAAAATGTACTCAAAAACCATATTTTCCACTTTGGGAGGAAATTTTCCCTTTTTTGTTGTTGTCCCCCTTTGAATTTTCTGAATTAGCCTTAGGTTGTGTGGAGTCTTTAGGGTTGATCTCACTAATAACATGAGAGCATTCATCTCTCAAGTGCATGTGGGATGAAACGGATTTGGATGAATCACTTGAGGGAGAGGAGGGAGCATCAACATCTTTTCCTTTATCATGTGTGTGGTGGGCTTCGGTTTTGAGTCTCTTGCTTGCATGGGAAGACTGTACAGGTGAGTGTGCAGGGGAAATTTGGATATTTGGGTTAACTAGTGGAGGAGGATCAGGTAGAGACAAATTGAGCCAGTCACATTGTTAAAAGACTGTTGCGTGAACAATCTCTTGGCATCTGTCCTTTTCAAGGAATTCAGGTTGTAATGAGACATGAGAGGGGACAATGATGCCAAGGACATGATGGGGTTGGAAGGGAGGCCTTTCTGTTCTAGGTTGGACTACCCCTTGTCCAATCCAGTTGAAAATTCTAGCTTGGAAGAGCTAGTTTAAATCTTGTGGATTTGCATCAAAATGTATTGAAAATCTAGGCCTTCTAGGGCCTTTGTTCAAATTCCCTCTACCCCTGTTATTTCGACAATGGATTCCTCTACTGAAAAATAGCATCATGTATGCATCATTTATTAGCAACTAGCTTCTTAAACAAACCATACATGACATCTCTTTAAATATGAAACAAATTTTGGCTCAGCAACACATCAGACCCATGCAATCCAATCCATAAAAATAGTTTAATACTTGTCAATGAGAAGGGGGTGAATAAGGGTTCTCAGACATCTGAGGGGTTGTATTCAGCGGAAAAGTGATAAAATGAAAGGGAGTAGAACATGATTACTTCTCAACAAATCATTTAAACAGACAACTGTGTTATAATAACAAAATCATATCAATTGTGATCTATCTCGGTGTCATCCTTTAATTGCTATAATACAGAGTTTCCATTTAATTTTAATTTAATTTTAAGAATGGGGCATGCAAAGTGAATCTGGGATTGTGAGGGGATTCGTAATGAGTGAAAAAGTGAGAAAATGACAGGGAATGATAATGGCTATTGTTCATAAAACAAATTAAATAATCAATAATCATAACTATGTATTAGAATTAATCCCAAAAGCATCCAAAAAGCATCAACATTCATTTTTTCTCAATTTTATACCAAACTGTCCAATGTTCCAAGAATTTAATTTCCCAGAATTTCTCAATTCATAACAGCCTGTGCAATCATAACTTATAAACAAAACAACCTTTACATTCAATAGTCTTCTTTAACAAAGCGTTGATCCTTTCTTTCTTTTCTTTCCTTTTTTTTTAAATAATCAAAAAAATGCACAGAAATATGCTCGACATCCATCCCTGATAGTCCATAGTGAATCACGATAACAATCAACATTCATTGTTTAACAATCGGGCCCAATTTAAATATACACAGGTCTCTTTTCAGAAATGAACGGACTCCCAAAATATGCATGATTATACACAATCTTCATCATATCAATCGACAAGATCTTGCAATGAAACAACAGTCAACCAAAACATATAACATGAGCCTTATCATTGTGGGTATCAATTTATTTTAAAACCATTGGTAAACTGTACGATGATCCAATATAATGTATGAAGTGAATGTCACCAACTACACACAGGCATCATTTTTAAAACTAGCCATAATCCTGATCGAGCCTAGCAAAAACACACAGGTGTTTCCAATTGCAATCAAGACGATGCTGGTAAAAACATAGTGAGTGAAACTAGAATGAAAGAAGACATCTCTCCACTGTATGCAAGTGCCTGTTTCCATTTGTAATTGTTCAACCAATTTTATCATAGAAGGACGAGATAGAGACTCGACGAAAAAAAACCTCCGTAACCATTTCACTAATAAACCAATATTTGACAACTCAGAAGGTGCCCGAAGAGAGAAAAGAAAGTTGGAGATCAAATCGGGTATGTCACAATCAAATGCAGGGAGACAAAAAGAGTGCGTTCATATTTTAACCATAATACAAAGAGTTGGAGGTCTTCTGAGACTTATCAACCATAGGCAGAATACCTTTCAAAAAAGATACAATAGTGAGCCACACAATCTTCTTATTACTCCAAGTCCTGGATGAGACCAATGATTAACACCCGAGGAGAGAAAAGGCAGGCAGATAATAACCCAGTGCACATAGTGCGTTTAACACTTGCAGAGAAGAGGTGAAGTTTAATTGAACAGTGGAAGTTATTAAAAGAAACACAGAGATATAATATCTCTACCCATTACCTAAGAGTCGAACAGCTTGACATAAACACCAGTGAGGATGAAAACATCCTTTTGACATAACGCCGAGATATAACTTGTTTCAACCCACAACCATACAGAAATATATTAATGTTAGGGCCACTCAAGACTGGATCTTGGGATACTTCGGTGAAAAGACAATAAGAATGGGCCAATGACCAATGACTCAGGGTTTGAAGAAATAATGCAGCAACTTCTGGAAATCCCTCTGCGATTGGGTAAGGGTTACAATCATGGTTGTGAGGGAACGAAATAATCGACGATAATAAGTAGAAACAAAACCCTCCATCATCAATGTAGAGCCATATGTACCACCATTCACTTATTATTCCACAAAGACCCATCACAATGTTAAATTGACCGAGCAACCAGTCAATGCACAACTTAAAAAAAAACAATTATTTTGCTTGCAATCTGAAACATTTTACAGTCATCACAGAGATATATAACACACATCTACATAGTCGAAATTCTCAGGAACACAGAGAATACAAGCATCATTGAGCCATCATTTGTCCATACAACAGAGAAAACATCATGGATTGAAAGAAAAAAAATCATACCTGTAGAAAAATGCTTAAATGGCGAGTTGGTCGAGCCTTCTTTCTTCCAAGATCCTGAAAATGCGGAGCTTCACAACAAACAAAGTGAAAAATGAAACAATGGAACAATACTAGGGTGATGGTCGATAGGGGAAGTATGGAGTGACATGAAGTAAATTCACATTGCTTTCATCACCTAGCCTATTCAATTCGAAGTACGAGACAACCCAACAAGCATTACATTCACCAATCAATTAAACCATGTATTCAATGCCAAAAATCTGTGATGATATCCATTGCATAGTGTGCCACCCAAATCATTTACACGTTAACCCTTTCCATAACTCCATGCCATAATACATATTGAAATGCTATATGTGTCCCATTCAAATCTAATAAAATTCGCATAGTCCACTAACCAACAATAGTATAATAGTTAGGACTAACACTAATATCCTTTGACTTTTCCATTTGAATTTGCATATGATCTTTTATCATATCTCAACATATAACTTCTTTCCTTTTAGGATTTTTTCATAAGTTTTTTTCTTGTTTTGATCAAGCTACCATTACAATATCTCTTGCATATTTGTGGCTAGGTATTGATCATAAGCATTATTGACATGGTTAAATCATAGCAGTTGTAAATAACATGCCCCTCATAACCATAAAAATGTTTTGGATCGCTAAAATCATTCCACAAAATGCATCATCCACCTATTACCATGTCAAAATGAAACCAAGACTGCATCGTCAACAATGTAGGACTGTGTAGGCAGCATAAAAGCAACAACAACAAATGTGTTATATGTCTATCCTTGCACCTCTAGTCTAAAAGGGAGTCCCACCTACTAGTATTATATTATTAGCGTAGTTAAATAATAGGGATTTAGCAATACTTTGCAGGAGGAACTCATTGTTACAATTTTAATCGTCAACACTATTGAATGTATCGGGTAAATATTTGGTCAAGAAACTGTGGGAGAAGTTGGGGAGCTTGTACCAGTCAAAATCCCTGGTAAATAAGTTATTTTTCAGAAATAAAATGTATCTTCTGAGAATGAGTGATGTAATTTTGGCGATTGAGCATTTAAATGTGTTTAATAACATTATAATCCATTTATCTTATGTGGATATTAAAATCACTGAGGAGGAGAAGTGTATTATCCTATTATATGCTTTTCCAAATTCTTGGGATAGTTTAGTCATGTCTATAGGGAGTAATACAACCACATTAGCACAGAGATAAAGGAAAATTTGTTATGAACATAAATATACATATACCATAGATATTCATAACATAATAATTATCAATAATGAAAGGTCATGTCTCAAAGGACATGACTATTGGTAAAGGGCACCCCTGCGTGGGTATATATGCAGGCCCTCATTCTCAATTGTAATCATCTATTATCATCTTATCTTATATCTTGTCTATTCATATTTTTATACATTATTCCTACATGGATTACTTTGTTATATTTCAAGTATTTTGGATAATTCTTGTGTGAGCGAACTTTTTTCGTCTCAAAATTCTCCAGTAGAAATTCTAAGTCGAAGGGTAGATCTAAATACCCTCTTCAGTTGATGAGAAGATGTTGGAAACGCGGTAAATCTAGGAATTAAAAAAGTGACTTCAAGTCGAAGGCGATGGAATTCAGTACAAGATCTGACGAGAACCATTCGACTGAGAGAAAGATGACTCTAGATAAGGGAGGTGATGTGTACCTAACGTCGACCAGTACACAGTCAGATCAAGATTTTTGGTTGATCGAATCAGGAGCATACTATCATATGACACCACATAGAGAATGGTTATGAAAATATAAACGATATGAAGGAGGAGAAGTGTTCTTGGGGGATGACTCAACAACAAAACTTTTAGGAAAGGGAAGAGTTTGACTGATATTGTAGGATGGGAGTAGTAGAACCCTTCTAATTGTGCTATACATTTCGGGTTTGGAAAGAAACCTAATATATGTCAGCAATATGAGTGATGCATGGGTGCACACTCTATTTCAGAAGGATTTGTGCAAGATGGTTAGAGGTGCAATGGTCTTAATGAAAGAAGTTCATATTGGAACCTTATACAAGTTACTAGGGAGTGTCAACTCAATTGGATGCAACAACATCGATGTTCCGGAATTTGACTCAACTCGACTCGAATCGGGTTGAGTTGATTCAAAACAACTTGAAAAGTCATCATAAATTCAACCCGACCATGCTATGGCATGGGAGGATGGGACACATTGGAGAGAAATGAATTCAAGCTATGCATAACAAAGGTATGGTTGAATAATTTCTTGCATGTAATTTAGAATTTGACTTTTGTGAACATTGTATATATGGAAAACAAAGTTGGGTGAGGTTCCCATCTAGAGCAACAAGGGAAAATGGGATTCTAGATTTGGTACATAGTGATGTGTTTGGCTCTATTATAGTGCCTTCATTTGGTGGATCCATGTATTATGTCTCCTTCATAGATGATTTCTCCAGGAAGACATGGATATACTTCCTCAGGAAGAAATCAAAGGTTTTCGAAAAATTCAAAGATTTTAAATATCTTGTAGAAAACCAGATAGATAAGGTGTTGAGGAATGAAAATGGTTGTTATCACTGAAATTTCGTCCGCACAGGGCGACAAGAACTCAACATCATCAACACAGAAAAACAATCATCCATGGCACAAGGATTAACTCCACAGCACATCAAAAGGGCCAAAACTATACAAAATTGGCTAAAAAGATTAAAAAGCGCATAGCGCCCATGGAAAACTAGCGC